>CM033399.1:28923268-29146782 GCA_019426215.1 Buddleja alternifolia
TGGAAATGTGATGGGCTTTTGTAGTAGAGTTTGAAATTTGTTTTGAAACTTGAAAGTTTATAATGGAAGATGGATAGTGCACGCCACTTTTGATAAAGAAGTTGTTGCTCTTTTATTACTATTTAACTATTGATTTTTGCTTGGTTACAACTTATATGATACACCTCTATTTAATCTAAGGAGTAAAAACAGTACCCCATTCAAATTTTTTGGGGTTTTAGTCTTTTTTATATAAATTTTTTTGTTAACACTTTCCTATCTACACTGCACGGTCTTTTACAAAATTTTATATTATACTATTTTTCGGTGGAATATTCGTCGGGATTCCATTATATACATCACATGTGACCATTTAAAGATAAAAATGATATTTTATCGATTGAGACAATATTTTCCTGTGATTTACTTATACTATTCAAAATGTCATTTTAACTCAAAAGGATAAAAATAGTGAACCACAAGGCCATAAAATATTATTTTTATCCTTAAAAGGGTCACATGGATGTATGTGATGGAATTCAAGTTAATATTCCACCAAAAGATGCTAAAATATAAAATTTTGTAAATACCCGTGTAGTTTAGAAAGGAAAGTGTAAACAAAAAAAATTATATAAAAAAGTTTGAAAGCGAGAAAAGTTCGGATGTGTTGCGATTTTTACCCTCGTATCTAAATACCCTACATCTCATTTAATGAGTTGGTTGATAGATAGTACAAATATTATAGATATTTCTTAGTGGTTACTAGATATTAGATATTTCTTGAATACACTCAAAAATACTTCTATACATATCTTAAAAATTACAAAAATTACAAATTAACTTCTAACAATATGAGTATATTATACATAGTTTAAAACTACAAAGTTTTAATTTTTAAACGTTTCATTTATGTTTAGAACATTTGAAACTACAGTATCTTCATTTATTTGTTTGGACAGCCTGTATTGGTGACTTGGTGTATATGTGCCTTGGGCCCAACTTCATCAAATCAATTCGTTTTTGGACAAGTTCTTTGAACCCCGTTCTTGACCCTGGGCTAAAAGGAGACTAAGGCTAAACTTCTTCATGAATTCAAATGATTTTTTTTCTTTCAGATTGTCACAAATTGTAATTTTTCTCTCCTTATTTGAAGTTTTATAGGGTTTGTGTGGCCAATCTTTAAAACTGTTAGCGTGAGTTTGTCGGGTCAGGGTATCACCTTCGTCTAGAATTAAAAAAAAAATTGTATCCTTACCTCAAAAGCTCAATAGTAATTTGCCAGACTGATATTAGATGCTACTCTGAGACATCTCCCACAAACATTTACTGCTTACACATAAGTTCGAACTTTAGACTTCTTAATTAAATGATCAAAGTCTCTTCAACTCATGTGACATGTCAATCTCTTTTGATAACTCATATAAGTTCAAGTGGATGCGGTACAAACAAAAAACAATATTCTTATTTTCCCGTGTCAATGAATAAGGATATCTTTGGATCTTAGATTGTGGTGTTGAAAAGGAAAGAGAATAAAAGGAAATTAAAAACACAGCATAAAATTCTAATATTTGACGTGGAAAAAAAAGGTTTTTCACACTAAAATTCATGGATCAATCAGAAAAATGAATTTTAAATTTTCTCTTATTTTCTTAGCATCGGAAAGGAACGAGCCCATAAATTTGTTTCAGACGGAAAAAGTATTAATCTCGTTAGAGTTGAGTTGGATCTGAGCAAGCCCATCAACAGGCCCAATTCTATGTAGTTGCAGTATGACCATAAAAGCCCGACAGTAGTGTGATCATGACTCCAGAATTTTTTACTAGAAATACGCTCGAGCTCGAAATATATATATATATATATATTAGTGTTAATTATGCATTGGTCTGAGAACAGATATATTTAGGTTCGAGCTCAATTTGTTAAAAAGTTTAAGCTTGAGTTGAGTTGAGCCGAGCTCCATGTGAGCAGCCTCGACTCAACTTCCACTCTTATTTTCGAGTGTTTATAGATGAATTTGCTGGGGTTGGTAATTTACCCAAACCACATATGGTGTTAACATTGCGCTTGCATATTCCCTTAACCTGAAAAATATGTGCTATTCATTTGATGACACTCTAACTCACCAATTATAAGGCATCATATCATAATATTGATTTCATAATTGCCTATTTGTTACTCTCCTTTTATGTTAAACAGATTTCACCAATATACGGAATTATTCATAATATGAAATAGGGCAAAATTCATTCTCAAACACCCCCCCCCCCCCCCCCCCGACTAAGACACCCCATCAAAGACCCCCCCCTCTACCCCTAAAACCTTTCAAACACTCCCCTCCTCTATAGTAGACACACCAAGCACCCCCTAGACACTTTGATAGACAAAAATACCCTTGACATAAAATGATAAAATCACTTAGAACCCATCTAGTGCAATCTATCTAGTGCTTTGCCCCCCTCTGTGATTAAAATTTAATTAATTTGATTTCAAATTTTATTTAAGGATAATTTTATTAGATACACAACATGTGAATTAATTATATTAAGTAAATAAAAAGATATAATTGCTATATTATAGAAAGAATCAAAATTAGCGAGCTGATTGAAAGGAAGATAGGACGAATTGTATCCAGGGAATCAAAACAAACACTAAGGCGACCTTCACATGAGAAAAAGACACTCATGATTAGGATTGGATTTGGCGAATGCTTTATCTATAGTTAGGGATGAGCTGACAACCATGATAAGTTTTAAATTATTTCATGAAAATTTATATAACTAATTTATTATGTGTTTTTTCATTATAAATAATTTAATAAATTTACTTTTCTTTTTTTTTTATTTCAAAACATTAGTTAAATTAATAGATATTAAAAGACATTCTTGTTATTTTGTGCTTTCTAATTTTGGTTGCATTTTCATAAAAATAAATAATTAAATATGTAATATTTTATTAATATATCTTGACTATGTATGCACGTCTTATTTAGATAGTAGTATTCATTATACTAATTAAAAAAAATATAAAAGTGAAGCATTTATCACTAATTAATTAACGTAAAAAAAGTGCTCATAAACTAGTGTGTACACTTTATTTAATAAAAAGATAATATATAGGTTTATCACTTTATTTTAATATGTAATATAATACTTAAAAAAATTAGTTTTTATTAATAACTAACAATGAATAACATGGATTATCAATAGTTATTTAAAATAAATTGTAAGTATTAGCATATAAAATAAAATAATATATTAATAGTGATCATAAACATTTATATAAGATTTTTTAAAGTATAATATGACTTATTAATACTACAATTATATTTTATTATTTATTTCATATATATTGAATATTACTTTATTTAATGAACTTAGCATTACATCAACTTTCGAGTCAAATTATATTGAAATTTAGTCATAAGGGGGCAAAGTTATATAGATAATTATAGTTGGGTGCAAAATGAATTTATGATTTTACATAAATCAAGGGTGTTTTTGTCTATCAATGTGTCTAGGATGGTGTTTGATGTATTATAATGTAGTAGATGGGGGTGTTTGAATGTTTTGGGGGTAGAGGGAGCTATTTGATGATGTGTTTATAGTATAGGGGGACAAAATAAATTTTGCCCTAAGAAATCCACCATATTCAGAATATGTCGAATACGTTATTAGTCATCATGTACGTGCAAAATCAAAAAATTTCTTTTCTATTTAATTTTTAAATATGTTGTTAGTGTCATACTTATCATGTCTAATATATATATATATGTTCTATTTTGCATCAACGATTTTTCGAAATACCAATACATTATAGAATATATAGTTGGAAAGATAGATAAATCCATGACATTTTCCCTTCCTTTTAATTCCAAAAAAAGAATGGAAAAAAAAAATTAAATTAATACATGACACAAAACAGTGATATATATATATATATATATATATGTTTTTGCTAAAGTTATTTAATTAAAAAATTAAGAGGGAACTCTGGGACTGGCTGCGTGTCCTTGTTATGGAACTATTACTGCGCTGTCTGCCATTTGAAATACGAGGCTCGGCTATAACCACATGTCTCTACTTTACGTTTCCAACTTTTTTTTCCCATCTTCAACTAAATATTTTAAGTTTTTGTGCAAGAAAATGGAAGTTTAATTTAATATCACAAAGTTCTCTTTTCTTTCTTTCATTGAGTCATTAAACTAATCCACCATATATATATATATATACAATTATACATATATAATTATACATATATAAATATACATATATATATATATATGATTATTGATTAATCAATTTCGAGCATTGACTTTTTTGTATCAATCCTTCTCTATAATATTTAGGATAACATTTATCAAATAATACTTTTTAAGTAGTGGAACTTGGCCTCATACTCTATACTTTATTAACGTTCTCCATTGAAATGATTGCATATTCTAGTAAATGTGTAAAAGAATAATATCTCGGCATGTGTTCATGGAATTCCGGATTCATATGGTGCAATTATTAGAAAAGGAAATAAACCAGGATTTCCAATGAATAACATTTAATTGTTAGAATAAGAATAGTAGAAAAATCTGTTCTAAGAATAGTAGAAAAATCAATAAACAGACAATACATGAGGTTATGTAGTTCAATCAAATTTCGCTACCCTATGAGTGAAGAGGCAATCAAAAGTAAGTTTAATTTCGAAAATAATATCATGGTTATAGTGTATCTGATATCACGATAAGATGTGCCTAGCAATCCTAATTTCAATAAAAAAAACAAATGAGTGTAGTTGATCGGATATATGTCAACTTCTTTGATTTTAAGCCTAATAATATTTTATCTGGAATTTTAATACATATCACAATATTGATAAAGGTAGTTAATACCGCGGGAAAATCACCACAATTACAAAACTGAAAATAATTGAAATCCCAAACGTGTAATTATTTTGGGTAAATCTCAATTCACCTCCTTATACTTGGACTCAATCACACTTTACCCCCTTCTATTCTCATTTTGATCATTCTCCTCTTGTACTATTAAAAAAATTTATATTATTATTATCTTCAGGATTTTGATCCAAGTACCGTCACTAAAACCCCTCCGTAGTCCGTACTCTTAAAAATACTAAATTAATTAATATATTTTTCCAGGCAGCCTAGAAGTATGATGGGGTCATTTTCTAAAATAACATAAAGCGAACCCTTGCATCACGCAATTTCCTTTCTAGTATTTATGAGTGGAAGTTGGTGCATCCAACTCTTGAGAAATCTACATCACATAAATACATAAGTCTTAACTACTCTTGAATTAATAAAACTTGGAGATCAGAATCGTGAAAAGTGCATTTTTCTCCAAGTCTTTACCCTAGTAGGTGGTGGTCACTTCATTTATCCTACTCAATTACATATAATGACATATCACATATATTCCACTTATTAACTTAATATTATTTGGAATTATAAAAAGTTCTTTTTTAATCCCCTGTAGAATGCAAGTTATGGGCGGCAAGAGTACTATTGGGTTATTTCATCCAATTTTTTACTTTAACAACTATTAAGTTAATAGCTTGAAATTATGTAAAAAAAATAAAAGAAATTAATAGCTAGAAAATGAGTTAGAATTTACATGGTCGTTTCAACTTTAACTACGAGACAGGACTACCGGAAACTTTATATATCAATTAACGTATCATTAATGTTACCAACCCAAAGATACAAAATTCTCCATCTAACTAGAACGAGAATGACGTTTCTTTGTTAATTGCAATGAATATATTCATTATTTTTTGTAATTAATTCATGGTATACTTCCACTTCTATTTATTTTTTTCCTGTAACTATCCCACAACTGAAAGTCAAATATTAATATTGAAGTATGATGTATAAATGCAAATACGAGGACATGGATATGATATGATACGAATACGAAATACGAAAAATTTCAAAAATTTTAGGTTACAATCTTCAACAAATATATATATATATATATATAGGTTAATTGACATAAATAAAATTACAATATTAAACACATCAACAATTCATTGTTTATAAGTTCAAACATTTTCAAAGGTAACAAATAATTTGAGATGTACAAACATTAATTTATTAAATTCAGAATTCTCGATGATAAAATGTAAGAGATGATTTTCACATTGAGCAAGAGACGAAAAAACATATTTTGAAATGAAAACCAAACATGATTAATGATTTCTGTTTATTTTAATTTCTTTTTTGTTTGTTGAAATTATAACTTTTACTTTTCTTAAAAAGTGCCAAAAATATTAAATATTTTACTTTTTCAGCCTAACAAATATTGCATAACATGAAAAATACTCAATTCCAATATCTACAATGTGTCAGATATTTCAAAGTTTGTATCAGTACGGTATTAGAAGTTTTCTTTTTTTCATATTTTTTCCTGATACTTCAAATATGTTTTGGATACAATATTCTATGGGTATTCGCACCCGAAACAAAGTACTATACTGGTAGGATACCGGAAGAAGTCAATTTTAGAAGTATTTATTGTCCTATTTATTGAGATGTTATTTGACACGATTATGGACCATATCCCGTGGAAGTTTTTGGGTTGTCTTGTATGCAGGGGGGGTGGGGTGGCGGTGGTGGGTGCCACGCCCCCTTCAATTTTTTTATTACTACTCATAAAATTTTTAAAATATTCATTTTCGCCCCCCCTCAATTTTTTTTTTCTTTACTACCCATAAAATTTTTAAAATATCTATTCCCCCCCCTTCAATAACATAATTATCCTTTATATTATTCAAATTTATTGTAATTGAACCTAGTTCCTTATTAGATTTCCCCCCATAAATATAACGTACCATACCGCGGGGGGCTTATTTGAATCCTTCGTCTATTTGGCAAAAAAAAAATGTATAGCTATATCACAACAATCTCGCCTTTCCTCGCTAAAAATCCTGGCTTCGCCCCTGCTTGTATGGTACATATTTTTCAATTAAGATCAACTTATGTTGTAATGTGGATCAAATAGATGCAGTATATTTTCATATTTTGATGAACAAATTGATCACAATAATATAAAAGCTGTAAAGACAATATTTTGGATTAATAGGTTGATAGTAGAAAAATATAATTATAAATTTTGACATATCCGACGATGAAAATAGAAAACAATTAATAATTAATCGATACTATAATAGAGTGAAATTATTTTGGGAGCGAACATGTTATCTTAAAAGAAATCGAAATAGTCTTCCTTGTCTTCCATCAAAAATAAAATAAAAACTAGTTTCCTTGTTTATTATATTTAAAATAATCTCAAACAGGGGTTGGTGGTAACTTGACCGTGCAGAATTAAGAAGATTCGTATGTGGGACCATGCAAAACAGCCCTACAAGATATACATCTTCTAGAAGCCTAATTCACCTACTCAACATAATAGTACAACTTTCAAGAACAATTCCGTTTCAATTTCACAACGATGTGAAAGCGTTTGCATGCTTTGATGGATTTATTTAATTTATCAATTTTTAGTGACAAATGATTTTCTTGATTAAGACAACAATTAGTGCATTTTCTAAAAAGTTCCTCGCACAAACAAACACGTTCACATACTTTTGATTATAAAGCAATTTCTAATAATTAACCACTCGTTTTGCCTATACGGTATACCTTTGTCCACCTCAAATTGATTATTAATTTGATTCACTATAAAGTTGGTTTATTTATTCAATTTTTTTGTCACGTTATAATGTTGAGATATATTATAGGGAAAATTGCATTTTTCATACTGTAATTGACCACCTGTACACTTTTAATATCAAACATTTTAAAAATCTCACTTCTTATACAAACTTGGCAATTTTGTCTCATTTTTCACACCACCATTAGCTTTTTTCACAAAAAAAATTGAGGAATTTGGTGCGATTTCTTCACAAATTGGTAAGAAGTAACCGATTTCTTCATAAAATGGTAAGTAGTAGTTCGATTTTTTCACAAATTGGTAAGTGGCCAATTTTTTGTGAAGAAAACTAACGGTGGTATGAAAAATGACACAAAATGGCCAAGTTTGTATGAGAAGTGAGATTTTTAAAATGTTTGGTATCAAAAGTGTACAGGTGGTCAATTACGGTATACAAAATGCGATTTTCCCTGTATTATAATGTAACTAGTGTGTACCCCGTGCTATGCACGGAAGTTCTAATTAATAAACTAAATATTTACTATGATTTAGATGAAGTTAAAATGAATTTGGATGCCAAATAGCAGTATTTTGGTTGAAAACATTTTTGAAATATGCAACCACTTAAGGGCTATAATTTGAATGATAAATCAGCAATAAATTCAATATATTTTTTGGGAAAATGAAACATTTATAAGGGCTAATTAACTGAAATTATTAAAATCAAAGATGACTTTTAAAGGTGGATATAAATCAATACATTAAGATTTAAAAATTACTGTAAAGAAACAACTCATAAGTATTTCTTATTGTTTTAAAAGAAAATCAAAGATTATGTGAATTTGGTGTAAAATAAGATAATTCAAGTCGGTAGACTCCTTAGCATGAATCTCGTATGATTCACGAATAAGAAATTAACTTTTATATTAAACAGAAAATAGGTTACAAATGTTGATGAAACATGTCAAGATGCAATCCAACTATTTTAGTGATAGTTTAATTTTCTATGTTGATGAAGGATAGTAGATGAAACGCTCAACTTCATTGCGAATGACAACTGCTAATTTAGTGATGCTTTGAGAGTTTAGGAATTTCCGTTACCTATACAACCATTTAGTATGATAGTAATGTGCGGCACACTACATGAAGAATCATGATTGTAAAAAACTCAAGGCCTTGAATGTTTGTTTATGTTTTCAAAATCCATTTTCAATATTCTAGATCACAAAATCCTAAAAAATCATAACACAAATTATTTACTTCTAACTTCATCTTTCTTTAATTTAACTTTTTCAATCCCTTATATAATTACCTATCACTCATTATATCTATCATTTCATATAATTATCAACCAAGATAATTTACTCCAATCATTATTTCTCTTTCTTCTCATACTTTACAATTTTTAATTTATATTTTATTATTTCTTTATTCACATAATCATTATAAAAATAATTAACTCAATCATTCAACACATCATACATCAACATATCACTATTGATTTGACAAATTTCACAAATTTCAACCATTTTTTATAAAACATAAACAAACACAACACACATCATATCATTTTCACAAGAATCTCCATAGTACGCATTTCTCGAAAAGTTTTCAAAATTCTAACTACAAAGATAAACAAACATAGCCCAAAATTCTAAGAACTCCTTAAAGAATCCAAAATATCCATGACCTCAAAGGATTTATTTGAAATTACAAAAAAAAAGTAAAAAGATAAAAAAAGTAAAGTACAAAGCCAAAATTGTTGACAGAAAAAGTGATTATAAATTCACTATTTGATACGTAGCAATAAAAAAATTGTGAAATGGACATAAGCTATTTCATCTAATTCACTATTTGAGGCTATAGTCCAATCACTAAATTACAATATTAAGATACTACAAATTAGTATAGGCTTACATGCTAAAAACTATCTGAAGAAATGAATTGGGCAATTATTGGGACGTCGGACAATCTCCACCATCCCATGTATATAGTCAAATGAATAATTTTTTTATTTATTGGTAAGTGTCAGATGTGAAAACCACATATGTATTCTTATATATTTTATATGTGGGGGTAAAAATCACTCAAAACTTGAGGTCACAGAATTTCCCAAGTATCACCCAAAAGAATTGACAGTTCTATCCTTTGATCTTGAAATAGCCCAAATCAATTGTACTATTTTGAGTACATGGAATATATTACATACATGACACTCAAGTTCAACTTAGTGAAAAATAAGTACAAAACATTAAATTCAAATCCTAAGGTAGAATCTTGCTTAATTCAAAAGAAGAAGAAACTAAATACTGGTTAATGACATTAAACATGTCTAATTGACAAAAGAAAGTAAAAATTCATCATGAGAACTTAACAATTATTGAGAAAATGAGATGACAATAAAAAGAAAACATTAAACAATTATTATTTTTTTGGTAGCTATGAGAAGAAATAATGAAATCAAACTTAATAAGATGATAGAATTTTAATAAATCAAGCAAATTTGGCATGAAATATCCACAATATTTAAACTATTGAGAGAAGAATATTTAAAGAAAACTAAAATGGCAGACTTAACAAAATTGTGATCAGAAGATAAATTATAATCTCCAAAACAAAATTTCCAAAGAAAAAATATTTTATTAGAGAAATTATAATGAAAGAATAAAAAAAGTTATGATTTTGATGAATGATAAAAATTCAAACTATCTTAATATATTATAGTAAATGAAAAACACATTCTTATATATATATCTATAGGAGCCAATAATTTGAGCTATTTCAAAGAAATATATTATGCAACAAAATTCAAAAAATATGAGATTACAAAAAATGACAATCTGCTCACTTTAGACAAATTAAAAAGAGAATAAAACGAGAAATACAATCGATAAAAATTAAAAGCACTTAGAATATGAATACTAATATTAATTATAAAAATATTTAGTCAAAAATAAGTAATTGTACACAAAGTATTTTTGTATTCTTATAGGAATTTAGACATCGGTTTTTATTTTGTATTCACAATTAATTAATTAAACATATTTCTTCATCAAAAGTCATTCACAAAAAATGCAATATACAAATTTCAATTTAAAATACACCAAATTTTATAAGCTAAAGATAGAACAAAAGATGTATACTTTTAATCGTACAAAACATCTTAACAATTTTTAAAAGACCAAATTTGAAAAGCAAATTTCAAATTACAATTGTTTTGAGTTTCTTTTTGAGATAAAAGAAAAAAGATTGATTTAAAATTTAAATAACCAACATTGTCAAGTACTGATACACCCAATTAATACGAATTCTTTCAAGTTTCAACCTATTAAATTAAGAAAAATTTAAAAGACAAATGGAGAAAAACATATAGATAAGACTTAAATAAATAACTTGAGGGAAAAAAAACATTTCCTCTATGTTGAGCAAGAAATGAAAACAAATAAGACAAAATCTTATTAATGAGAACAATAAAAGAGGAAATTCTCACAAACTCATAAGAATCAAAAGTAAATTAAAGTTAGATAATCAAATCAAATTCAAAGAATATAAATTCCACCAAAAAAAATCAAGAACAAATTTTTTTTTGAAAATGAATCAAATTTGCCATGGAAAATGACAAATTCAGATTAGAAAAAGAGTGAACGAAATTTAAAAAATGAACCAAATATTGTGTGAGAAAAGTGAAATTCAGATTAGAAAGAAAAAATAGAACCCCAGTGAATTCTATCACCCTATCAAATCAACAAAATTTAAATAAATTAATAAGAAAAATAAAGCACAAGAGAACAACAAAACAAAAAATAACAAAAGGCAATGAATGTCTTTGAATCAACAGAGTAAAAAACTAAACCAATTAAGAATAAATAAGTGAAAGAAAAGAAGATGAAATTTACACAAAATCATAATGTTCAAGACTACATTAGAAAAAGACAATCAAACAAAATTCAATGAGTAAAAATTCAGAACTATTGAACAATAAAGAAAATATTGAAAAAATACAGTACCTGATTACCCAAACCAAATCAAAGAAGGTAGAAAAAAAAGTAGTGAATTTTGAGAACCATGGAATAGATTTGTGAAGCAGCAAAATATGGCATGGTCAATAAATTTCTTCAAGAACTAAAATGAAGGGAATTAATTAATACGTAAAATAATGAGACGTGGCAATTTCCATATTAACCGCATAATCCCATGAATTATGGTATTACTACGTATCTTCAGCTAATGAAAACAAAATCTTCCTTTGATTAAGGAGTCAGTTAAATATGATAAGAAAAGAAAAAAGTAAATTAACCATCGATGAGTAATTTAAAAATTCAAAAATCTAACTACCATAAAAATCGTTTAACCAATAGGATTTTTCTTGTCAATTAAAATAAATCAAAATTACCAGAAATTAGTATTTGGCCAAATTGCGGTCAAAATCAGTCAAACACTTCCTTCCTATATTAATATTAATAGATAATAGATAATAGATAATAGATAATAGATGTAATCATACTTACGAAACTTTTGTAGTGATAGATCATTTAGTAGTAATCGAATGGTTAATTAGAATATTAACGGTACGATCAAATTCCAAATAAGGAAAGTGATCTAGGAGATTACGAGGACGGAAGAAGGAGAATTGGTGCTGGATATAACTTCCCCCAATGCCAACGAACAACGAACAGAGAGTTTAGAGGAAAGAGAGTGATGTTGAATGATTCAATATTTTGCCAACAATACAAAAACTTGCTTTCAACCCCCAAAAAAAAAAACTTGCTTTCTTTTCTTTTCATCAGCTCACTTAGACAAGTACAAGTGGATTACAATACCAGTTGGTTGTGTGTTAAGTAACTAATTCTAACTAACTATCTAATTAGTTGCTAACAAATTGTAGACTCATTATTATTAATAGAATTTCAAAAGCACTTTGATAGAAGCTTGCTAATGTTTTGCCTAATCTTTGTCTTCTTTATTACGTTTTTCCCATCCTTTCATTTTGGTACGTATCAATATTGATATGAATTTGGGAGAATCCAACCTCAAAATCTAGCTATTGAAGTGGAAGAGCTCGAGGCCATATAAAATCCACATTGGAACCCCATAATTCCAAGATGGGATCCAAGTCCTGATGGGTTTGTGTGGAGATGATTCAAATAGCCAATGAAAATACCAAGGAAATTGACCAAAAGGATGACAAAATAGAGCCGAGATGGGTCGGGGTAGATCCGGGGTTGTGAAATAGGGTCGGAATAGACCGGGGTGGCGAAGGAGTCCAAAAACAGAGTTGGAGCAGTGTGAGGCGTGCACCGGGGCAACCAGGCACGCCCAAAGCAACATGATGGCGCCCAGCCGCGGATGTGTGCAAGCTGCGCGCGTTGTTGACGAGTTTTTTGTCTTGGGGTGCAAGTTTAGCGAATTTTGGCATATTTGAGTCCTAGTATGATTAGATTTATTTTCTATTTTGCTTAGGAATTATTCCCTTTGTTAACTAGGATTGTTTTCCTAATTTGTTAGGGTTTAGACTTCTACACTATTATAAATATGAGAACTCTCCTTATAATTGATTGATTCTTGAGAATTAAAGATGTACTCTAGGTTGACTAGACGATGTAGGCAAGTTATGCCAAACCATGTTAAATACTCGTGTCGTTATTTTCATGTTTAGGCTTAGTTTACATTCTTTCTTGATTATTTCTTCGTACTCTGATGTTACCATCCCTAACAAGTCCCATACCTTGGAATTGGAATCGTAATAATCCACCATGCTCTGCAACCCCAGTGCCTAAGCGGGTTGGCTTTGTGCTAGTGAGCTAGCCCAAGGTGATGCGTATTTTTCTAGCAAGTATACTAGATCGCACAAGTAGTAATAATTAATATAAGCCCGAGTATCATTCCCACAGGGACTAAATTATCTAAGTACTGAAAAATTAATTTACTTATTCTAAGTTTGATGATGAGATTAAACTAAAATTCTAACACTAATTAATACCAAGCACACTAGAAATTAACAATTTTAATCAAACGCTAGAAAGATAACCAAGGCAATGATCCAACCAAATTATGCAAGCTAATTATGAATTCCTTTTAATTTAATCATTAGATAGGTTATACAAAGGCGAAATTTTCTAAAGTACTTACTACCCAATCTCTCGGTGCAGCAATTCTACCCCTTTCAACAACCAACTATATCTTTCTATGTAGATTTAATTAAAAGGAATGCATTAAAAGACACTGGTAAATTACTCATTAGAAATGAAAAGCCACACAAAGGAATTGATTCTATCTCTAGTCAATTCTACGATATGGTTTTTGTAATTCTAGATGCTTCCCTAATCTATTATCTCTCAATATCTATACTGACCATTTAATCAAATAATTGGTGATCAAGCAATTGTAGGAATTAAGAACGAATTAAAAAAAAACATTGCATAAACCCCAAATTAATCGATTAAAAACAATATTTAAACATAAAAAGCATAAAATCGGCCTTCACATGGCCTCGGTTTATAAAAGTTTAGTTCATAAATACGAATTAAAAAGAGTGCAAACAAATTCCTAAAGACATGGTTTTTAATCCAATCTAAAAGAAACATAAAACACCCAAAGAAACTATGTTTTTGTTGATGTAGATCTTGAATCCGTTGTGGTGTAGATGAATCTTCGATCTTCCCGTATATTTTTTTCTCCCAAGAGCCTCTTTTCTTCAAAGGATGTTTTTCTAGAGTGTTTGGAGTTGTAAAAAGTGAGAAGTCCTCCAAATTTGACCTAAAATTAGTGTTTTAAAGAGTCAGTCCGCGACCCTAGCGCTATGGCGCCAAATCATCGCTGTGCCGCCATGTGAAAATTAGTTCTGTGAGGTTAGCGTTGTGGTGCCACTTTGACAGATTTTATTTTCTTGCTCTTTTGACTTTGTTTTCAATTCTTTTTCACTTTGATCATCATTTCTTCCCCTACAACACAAAATATATGCAATTATATGTAATATGTAGGACAAAATGAATCGAAACTTACTCAAAATTAGGTAAATACAGGCACAAAATACAATGCAATTATGAACTTATCACTGGGCGTACACTGCGAATCCGACATTACCATCCGCGTTAGGACTGGCTTTGCGCTAACTCCTAGCCTCTAGCGGACACTGCAACGTCGGCCTCACCCCCTGTGCCGCACAATTGCAACTGAGAGGGATAGTGGATGACTCTGATACTAATTGATATAAACTTTAGGAGACCCCAACCCCAAAAAATAGCTATTGAAGTGGAAAAGCCCAAGACCATATAAACCCCATATTGGAATGCTATAATTCTGATATGGGATCCAAGTTTCATACCTTGCAATTGAGATCATAACAATTAATTATTGTTCAGGTCTTCTGAATAAAGGATTTGAGACATATATAAGAAACCACCTCTAATCATGTAACGTATTGTATGAAATGATGAAAACGCACTACAATGATAATTCGATAATTTACAATGATAATATAAGGGTTAATTACAATAACTACCCCTCTTATTTAGTGTAATTACAGTCTAGTTTACTTATTTGTGGCTCATAACAAACACTTCCCTATTATCATAAAACCTTACATTTACCCCCCTCTGACTAACAATCGTTAGTCAAAAGTTATATTTTTGGTAACTCACTAATTTGGATTCATATGCATTGAATTGTGATATTGCTCCTAAAACAAATCGAAACTAGGTATATGTTTTTACTTTTTAAGAGATAATTGAATTGTCATAAACCGAATTTACACTTTATTATCAAGATGTTAATAAGTCTTTACGAAATCTTTATTTAAGACCAAACTTAAAGTTAGACTAACAATTTCTTTAGTATGAAAAATTACCCCTCAAGAGCAAAATAGAAAATTTAGAAAATCTAAGATGTTAGTGAATTCCGTTAGTTTTTTTATGGAAGGGGGTGATTGTGATATTTTATTATAAGAGGTGGCTATTTGTTATGTATTCAAAATAAGCGGACTAGGCTGTAATTACACTAAAAAATATGGGTAGTTAGTATAATAGATCCATAATATAATTGTGTGTATCTGCTCATTAATGAGGAAAATGTCCTTTTGTTGCAATGTGTGTGTGTGTGTGTATATATATATGTATATGCAGAGAGGAATAACTATAAATTTCTTAAGTTATATTGATGTGGTACGAAAATTGAGTAGGGGTCATGGTGGTCAATCACTAACCAAAATATTTCAAAAAATGAGTCAATGGTGGATTAGGTCTGATCTGCGAAACTACGAAACTACAGACTAGTTCTTCGTACATTTCAATAATAGTGATTAGTAGATGTTTCCGAGTGATTAGACAATCATCTTCGAAATGATCTAATTTCTTATTATTTGTAGGAGTGTTACCATGGGCCTCAATTTCCATTACATCCATAATAGATCTATCTAGATAATGGGCTACATCTCTTTGACTTTAACCTATAATAATAAATCCGCGCGCGCATTCACACACACGCACACACACACACACACATATATATATATATATCATGATTTATGTTTAAATCTTTAAATTGTCCTTAATCATAATTATGGCACATTATAATGCCCCCAACTGCCGATATTGTTCAACGACTAGTAGCCATGAGTTAAGCTAATCTGCGAACATGGAAAATCATTAAACCTTCACAAGCTCATGATTTGATTTGGAAACTTAAAATAAACATGGCCCATTGGCTTGCTCTGGAAAGCATTGACTCTCGAACAACATGCTCAAGCTGAAGTTATCGAACAACAAGCTCGAGCTGGAGTGCATGAGCAGGATGCTCTAACTGGAGTGCTCGAGCTGGATGCTCGAGCTGGGATGCTCAAGCCTGCGTACTCGTGCAGCTTACTCGAGTTGAAGTGCTCGAACAACAAGCTTGAGACGCTCTAATCGAGCTGAGATGCTCAAGCCTGTGTACTTGCGCAGCTTGCTCAAGTTGGAGCACTCGAATAGGAAGCCCAAGATTCTCTACTCGAGCTGAGGTGCTCGCGCTAGTGTGTTCAAGCGGCCTGCTCGAGCTAATGTTTCATTCAAACTATTACTATCAACTGAAACTACTAAGAAACTAGAGAAAGATTCACATGTTGTCGATAGGACTAGAACCAAAGACCTCTAATATCTTGAGGGCCTAAATTCATTTAAGTTGAAATAAGATTAAAATTTTGAATACTTTTAAGTTCTGAAGTCTATTGTTGTTTTACATATTAGGCTATTCAAGTTAATCCCTTTTGTACATAAGATATAGTAAAAGTACGGAGAACTTTCTTTGAGTGTATACAACATATGTAAAACATTCTTCTTTAAATATTGCATATATTATCTTAGAAACATTTAGGTGTAGTGGGTTTAAATGAGCCATTATAATTGAATCAAATTGACCTTCACCATGTGATGAGAATGCTGAGTAATACATATAGGGGAGTCTTGTAATCATTCTAATATTGTTAATGTTATATTGTTTACACTTCATACGATTTTACGTACATTTTGCTAGTCTTCAAGAAAAAAATGACTTACATGTTGGAAGATTTGATCCAAAGCTTAGACTCCACTCTCAAAATTAGTAACTTCATCATATATGCACCAAAGCAATATCGTATTTAAGTACATAAAATTGAATGTTTATACATACAAATTAGTATATGACATAAATACATAAAATTGAATGTTTATACATACAAATTAGTATATGACTATGTATATGTATAAGCATATTTCTCCAGAGGCGCTTGATCATCAAATTTGCACATGGTTGATGTTCAACATGATGACTGATACCAATCATCAACAAGTGTGGTCCTTCTAGTTTATCCCCATTGCTTCGAACAACCAGCAACATTCTCTATTGTTTTTTCTGTTAGGAATCTTGTATTCATGCACAGCGGAAGACGAAAACATATCCGGATTCCAAAGTGGATCACTTTTGGGTTTAAAATTTTCAACAAAATTAAACTAAACAAGATCGAAAATTACAACTTCTTGTAGAAAATTTCATTTCTTGATCTATAGTAACAACAATAACCCCGAGCTTCTGCCTCTAGATATCATGTCGGATAAAAAGCAAAGAGAAAAGTTCTCCACCTTGCTCCTCGGTGAGGCCGTGTTAGGTGTTATGCTCTCTATGCCACTGAGAAATTAGATTTAAGAGGGCATTTTATTTATATTGTATGAACATTATTACTGATTAATAAAAGGCATTGAGTTTGTTCTTATAAGTCTAATTGCGGCATTGAATGTATTGAACAAATAGGTTCTTAAGATCAAGGTCTACTCACAACTGCTTATTTGATAAGTAGGAGCACTAGTGGAGTTAAGTGTTTGATCTTATAAACATGGCTCGTTAGTTAAAGAATCTAACTTGGGCATTTAGGTTCAACTCGTATGACACTTGCTTTGACAAGAAAAGTGCTAGTCTTACACTGATTGGATAGTAGGAGTTGGTGTCATAAATGTGATTAACTTAGTCAACATATTCGAACACGACTCGTTGTAATCCGATCACGTGGATTTTTACTCGGTAACAGTCAATGATAATGATTACCGGTTATGATAGTAAGAGTGAACTTTAGATTTGAGGAGTCCTTTACATTGTGCTCGTACCATTGAATAAGTTATTAGAGTAGTTAGGCCCAATCACTCGTTGGTGGGATCGACCTCGAAGTACGATTCAATTAGTGCGTTCGACAATGAGAAGTGGACTGCCAATAAAGAACTCACTGTCTCGAAAGTAAACGAGAAGCAACCTGTACATCATAGGTGTCATGAAATTAAAATCTTTGGCCAAAGCATTAATGACTGACTTATATTGGATATAAGGGGCAGTTTGGTAATTTCACATCAGTGTGATCATATTACAGTATCAAGTTATATGAGTTTGACGTTCCATGACTCTTACTTGATCGGGTCGCGTCAGTGAAGAGTTTATACTCATATGGTAATTATAACATAAAGGTTCGTGATGAAATTTTCATCTTGTACTTGATTGGGTTTCGGTATAGCTTCACATGATGGCTTGGTGATAACTATATCCTTGGAATCCTCCCAATGCCAATCAAGATGGCCCTAGAGAGTCGCGCTATGTAAAGATGATAAAATAAGAGAGTTTTACTTTATGTAATTTCACTTAGAGTGGAAATTATCAAAGGGATGTGTATTGATTATAATAAATATATTTAATTATTGTAATTAAAAAAATCTATTCAATCAATATTAATAGTATTACTAATTTAGAATTAGTAAAGTACTATTAATAAAAAGAGATTAGTATTTAATTAATTACCAATTGGATTAGACTGGGAATATTACTTAAATACTTAACATTGGGCTTCAAATTGGATGAAGCCCAGTAAACCTATCCCTAGGTCATGGATGGCTACCCCCCTCTCTCCTTAGTCAAGGAGTAATCTTTTATTTAAGCACTAGGTGTTTGACTAAATCATAACTTTGTCTGATTTTTCATCTTAGATAATGAAAAAGAGTAAAACACAAAAATCCTTTCTCCCTCCACATAAACCCTAAGTCTTCCAACCCAGTCTAAGGTAGAGGAGGTCGAGCTTCAAGAATTGAAGATCATCTTTCGCGTGACTCTCTAGAAGAATGAACGATCTGTTGCTTCTCAAAAGCTTGGCTTTAGAAATTCATCAAAAAGGCAATTGGATTACATCTTATTCTTGTTTTTGATTTTATGTGAATACGAAATTATCAAAACATGAATTGAATCCGGGCTTTGTAAATCGGAGAAGAAAATTTGTCCGCTGGTTCGATTCACAACAGGTCGACAGCTACGTAGGTTAGGGGAGGCAATTTTTCTCTTCTGTTGCTATCTAGGTTCTTAGAGTTGTATATTGGTTTAATGACTTAGTGTATTAGTTGAGTATTATATAAATCCCCAACCATATACTAAGCCACACGCCTATGGGCTTCTTAGTGGGCTATGTTGTCCTAGTCAACTTAGTCACTTTAATTAAATATATCACATAATTAATCCAATTATAACATGTAATTCCCAATAATTAAATACAATTTAATTATTTAAGTAATAGATAATTAATTAATCACATTAATTAATTACTCACTATGAATTAATTTATTTTATTAATCCAATTAATTAAATAAATTAACCTAAGTCCATAGATTTAATTTGTTCATCAAATAACAAATTACTAAACCACCATAAATAGCAACCCTTCACTGAAGTTTCCCAATCGAATGAGAGTCATGGAATATGTCAAACTTATAGGACTCGATACTGTGTTAACAATCATAGTAAGATAAAATTATCAAACTACCTCTCGCGTTCCACTCAAGTTAGTTTATTTGCTTTGGCCAAAGACTTGTTATTTCATTTACCTTCGAATGCACAAGATAGATTCTCGTTTACTTTTCAAGACAGTGAATTGCTTCTTGGTAGTCACCTTACAATTGCTAACCTCACTTTGAGGTCGATCCCACCATAAGATGATAATGGATCTGACTACTATAATGACAAGTTCAGCATCACAAGTACATTGCTCATGACTCCTCAGGTCTAAGGTTCGCACATACTATCATGACCAGTAATCCAATCATTGACAGCCATGGAGTAAATACCCATTTGATTAGATTATGGCGATTCGCGTTCGAATACGTCAATTCTATTGACATATCTACGACACAAGCTCCTACTAATACATAGTGACCGACTGACATTCCTTGTCAGAGCCTGTCTCATACAAGTCTAGTCTAAATGTCCAATTAAGAACTATTTGACTTTTGAACCTATTTGAGTAATTGAGAACTCAACGCTTCTAGTGTCCTTGTTCTTATTCCATAAGAAGTAAAAATTTTCTCTCAATTACTTAGACTATTTGTTCAATACTTATAGATGTCATTAAGATTTATGTGAACAATAATATAAAATGCCTTTATTCCAAAAAGAGTTTATTATAACATAAAGTAAATCCCTATACAATCTATGTCCTCATTGGCATCGAGGGCATATACCCAACATTTTCTTAAGACTCAAAACTAGTTGCTGCATCCTTCTTTGCTTCTTGAAACTGCAATATCCTCCACTACTTCTTTAGATTCAAACCTAGATGCTTCATCTTTCCTTGTTTTTTCATATTCAGAAAGTCAATAATAAAAAAAGAAGCGTATCCCCACCTTCATCATTCTAGTAATCAGTGGTGCTTATTCTTTATTCTTCTCATTGAAAGCTTCGGGAGCTTATTTGTACTATCTCCTATTACAACAAATTCAAATTTCAAAATCCTAATAATAAGTTGGATTATGTACATAAATTTGTTCTAAGAAAAAAAATATGCATAAGGTTTTTAAGATGGTATTTTTTAACTATAGATACGTGCGTACATTCTTCTGATAAGTCTACGTCAGGGGTTTTAATTCTGTGTTAACAACATAGATTTTCTTCAGAACATGGAGTTTATGGTCTCAAGCAGCTCAGTGGGATCAGAATTGCCTTGATACCAAATGTCACGTTTCGGCTTCTCAGATATGTGGTTTATGGTAAAATAAGCATTTTTTTATAAGTAAATAGTAAAATAATAATATTATAGATGACTAAGGGGGTGAGAATATAAAATATTGAAGAAGGAGATGGGAGCTAGAAGAATTGTAGATGAAAAAAATAGACTTAGTTCATTCATTTCTAGGGTTAAAAATACATTTTACTCTCTTATATATAGAGGTATTGGCTCCACTAAAATAAAAAAAGTTAAAATGAGAAAGGAACAATAGCAAGGGTATCATGTTTTTGGCTTTTCAGCTTTCCCTCCGTCTTTTCTTCATTAAAATTTATTTATGTCGCTGTTGAGTGCTAGAGTCATGACAACTTTATTGGCAATCATTCCCTTAGGAATTGAGTGTTTATGAATGAAATATAGATTAAATTAAAAATTCAAATCGTGTGAAATTGCAAACTTAAACTGAACTATGCTTAAACTCATTATAAAATATTAACTATAATAAAATGTTATGTGTCATCTTTTTGTTTCACCTAAGTTTCACGTTTTACTTGGCCTATTATGTGTCATATGTCACATAGGCAATATGACCCTATTTGAAATTTAGATATATGTACCTGTAAAAATCGACTAAATAATCGGAAATAGAAAGATGAAAACATGCAATAAAATATATAAATATATATATATATATATATATATATATATATATATATAAAGGTTGAGTTGACTATTAGTAAAATAGCCATATAGGAGATGAAAAAGAGGTGATACAAAATTAGGTAGTATATAGCATTAAATTTAATTATATGGTAGTACAAATAATAATGGCCACTAATATATAAATCTTATATATCCAAATTCACATGTAAACTTAAATAAAGACCGTGGTTTTGGAGGATAATCCTCTATCAAGTTCAAATTCAATCAGATCATTAACAGTTAATACATGTGGTTGTTCCAATATCTCAATACGAGGAACCTCCACTACTACCAAGCTTTGGCACGACCATGAACATCATAGCTCATGCATCTATGCACCTATTTATCTATTTTTTGTAAACACTTATTAGGAATATTCACAATAGTACATAAAACGAATTAAATATTCATTGGTGAAATAAAAATTTACGAATAATTGGTAATTCATAACCAGTTGAATAAAATACGACCACCCTCTGATGACACCATAACATTGATTTCCATAGTAGATGGTGTTTCCTGTTTGAACTAATTAATTAACTCATTAATTCATATTAAACTATTCAATAAGTTTCTATAATACAATAAATTAAAACCAAAATATTCACAATATTTAAAATACATAATTAATCCCCTTTATTTTATTAAGCCACTCATATCCGGTTATTTTAGACATGTTGTATTCCAAAACAATTATGTTTACCTTTAAGCCATGTCACAAACTCCTGCATGTTTAACTATTTGTATTTTTTGATAAAAATTATACTCAAATAACAAAGTCACGCAGAACACTAAAGCTTGAGATGAAGTATACATAGCGCATATTTTGAATATATAGAACTAGAAGTGTCACTGTATAAGTTGTTTGGAGTTTCTGTTTGACTTGTGGAGAACACTAAGGCTTGAGTAGTTTCTCTCCCTTATGTGCGTTGTAAAAGAACATGGTTTTTGTGGGTATAAACTTACAGTTACCTAAAAAAAAAAAAAAACAAAGTCATGCATATTTAGCAAACTCATGATTACTAACTACTTATATCCAACAATATCACATAGCAACAATTTATATCTAACTATATCAAAAGGCAATAATTTACATCCAACAATATTAAATAATAATTTGCATTCAACAATATCAAATTGTAACAATTTACATACATAAATATTAGATAGTAACAATTTACATCCAACTATATCAAATACTAAGAATTTACATCCAACTATATCAAATACTAACAATTTACATCCAACTAACAACTATTACGATCAACTGAAACTATCATAAAAGTAGAGAAATCCTTGTATTTAGTATCAAGATAAGAAGAAACGTGATTGTCTTGCTTGGTGTTTTTCAAATCTTCTTCTACCCTAAGAGCTCATTCCAATAAATCTATGTATTTAATATCAAGACGAGAAGAAATGTGATCCTAGATGTCTCTTTTTAGTCCTTGAAGAAATCTGTTCGCTTTATTCTCCTTTGATTCTAAAAACGCAGGACAAAAGCAACCTAACTCATTGAATTTGTTGGCATAATCTAATATGGTCATATCAATTGTTTATTTCAAGTTGAAAGATTCATTTTGCTTTGCAAGTTTAGTAGAATGAGGAAAATACTGGTCAAAGAAAATTCTTTGGAACCTTTCCATTCATTATATGCATTATGTAGATCTCACAGAGTCCCACCCGTGCTTAACATTTTTTCATCAATAGAGGCAACACCACATTCAATCTTACTTTCTCAGGATACACCATTGCGACAAATATCTGCCCAATGTCGTGTATCCTTTTTTCCGCTGCATGTGGGTCAGTGTCACCTTCAAAATTTGGAGGATTTAGCTTCCTGAATCGTTCAAAATACAGAAGCGAGACTATGTTTGGTTTTATTTCCAAGGCCCATTTTCAGAATCCATTTTGACGGGCTCATGTTTGTTTTTGGTGTTTTGGGCCCGAAATGGTTCAATTTTTTGGACCCAAAATAAAAAAGGGATGTCTCAACCTTTGTCCCCCTCGCTCTCTCTCTCTCTCATTTTCGATTACTTTGTGCCACCCGTGCCGCCGTCTCTTCTCCTTTTTTCCCCGTTATTCGATCCATATATTTGTAGCTTCTTTTCCCCTCTTTTATTTATTCTCCTTTCAGATTTTCACAAAATGATGTGTAATTGTATAGAATTTTTTGTTTGCGTGAAGGTCTTCATTTTGTTCAATTTTAAAAAAAATAAAAATCATTTCTTCAAAACTCCAGAAACTATTTTTTTTTTTTTAATGTGTAGCCCCTTTGCATTCTTGCAACTTTGTAGCTTGGATGATGTATGGGTGATTGGTTGGGTATCTATTCGTTTACGAAGAAAAAAAATACTTTCTTCAAATCATTTTCAAAAGCGTTTATATACTTGTGCATAATTTCAGTTTTTTACAAAAAAATTGAGTACATCTTCATTGTAGTGAAGATCTTTTACAAATATGGTTTTGTGGCTCTTTTTCGCGTTGTAATATTGTTCTGTGGTATAAATATTGCTTTGTATTCTGCAATGTATGTTTTTGTTGTATAAATATTACTCTGTTGTATAAATATCGCTTTGTATTCTGCATGTTTGTGTTATTCTGTGGGATAAATATTGTTATGTAGTATAGACGATTGTTTTATAGATGTGGTTGTGTGGCTTGTAATCTGCTCAGTGTCTTTGAAAGTGTGCCCCCTCCTCCCCAACTTAGCTTGTACTTCTCAGTGTATTTGAAAGTGTGTCACCTCTACTATTCAATTTTTATTGTTTGCTGCTCTGTCGAGCATAATATTTGGCCCCTGCCCAATGTTTTGGGCATTTAGTGCTTTGTATTATGAAGTGTGAGCCCATCCCTCACTGTATTCTTCATTCTGAAAAGGCTATTAGTGTGGACTTCCAACAACCTTCTTTCACCTCAAAATAAAAAGAGAAAGGTACATCATCTCAATTATATGATATCTTATGGTTATATGGTTGGCATATAAGATGGAGATAGGGTAACACATGTCATACCAAAATTATGCTAGTATTACAGTGTCATGCATTTACAAATATCACTCAGGTTTTAGGTGTTGCTTCTTCTGTTTCCTTTTCTGTTAGTGTTGTTTGTGTCTGCGTGACTTTATTAATTTCAAATCTATCATTTTCTTTTATTTACTAGAGATGTCTTTAATGTTATTCTGGACACCATAAAGTAAGATCACCATCAGATGATACCATAACAATGTGGACATCCATAGTAGATAGTGCTTCCCTCGTGAAATAATTAGTCAACCCATTAATTCATATTAAACCATTCAATAAGTTTTCAAAATACTACAAAATCAAAATCAATGTATTCACAATATTGAAAATATATAATTAGTCACCTTTTGATTTTCTTAAGCACCTCATGTCCGATTATTCTCAGCATGTTGTATTCCAAAACAATCATGTTCACCTTTAAGCCATGTGACAAACTAATTTTTGATAAAAAAATTATATTTAAATAGAAAAATCATGCATATTTAACAATTTATATCCAACAATATCAAGTAGTAACAGTTTTTATCCAACAACATCAATTAGTAACAATTTATATCTAACAATATCAAGTAGTATCAATTTACATCCAACTATATCAAATAATAACAATTTACATTCAACTCACAATTATTAGGAATACTCACAATAATAAATAAAAAGTATTAAATAATTATTGGTCAAATTAAAAATTATGAATAATAGGTAATTCCTTACCAGATGACTAAAGTAAGATACATAATTAATCACAATATTGAAAATACATGATTAATCACATTACATTTTATTAAGCACCTCATGTCCGGTTATTCTCGGTATGTTGTAGTCCAAAATAATCATGTTCATCTTTAAGTCCTACGACAAACTCATGCATATTTAAATATTAATATTTTTTTCAAAAAAATTATAATCAAATAGAAAACTCGTGCATATTTACTAATTTATATCCAACAATATCAAATAGTAACAATTTACATCCAACTAACAATTATTAAAAAAATTCACAATAATAAATACAAAGTATTAAATAATTATTCTTGAATTTAAAAATTATGAATAATAGGTAATTCAGTACATGTTGACTAAAGTAGGATCACCCTCATATTACACGATAACAACGGGGATATCCATATTAGATGGTATTTCATACTTAAAATTATTAGTTAACCCATTAATTCATATTAGACTATTCAATAAGTTTCAATAATACAATAAAATAAAAATCAATGTATTCACAATAATGAAAATACATAATTAGTCACCTTTTATTTTCTTAAGCACCTCATGTCTGGTTGTTCTCGTATGTTGTATTTCAAAACAATCATGTTCATCTTTAAGTTCTATGACAAACTAAGCGCGCCAAACACAAATCCACCACCACCCCACCCTCAAGGGTTTTGTTTAGGAATAAGGATGGCGGACACTCTAAGCAGCCATGGCGGCGGAAGCCACGAGAGCAGTGGTGGCAGAGGGGATCAGAGCCCACAGTCGAACATACATGAGCAATATCGATTTCTCCCGATTGCTAACATCAGTCGCATCATGAAAAAAGGTCTGCCTACCAATGAAAAAATAGTCAAGGATGCTAAGGACACAGTTCAAGAATGTGTATCCGAGTTCATCAACTTTGTCACTTGTGAAGCCAGTGACAAGTGCCAGAAAGAGAAAAAGAAGAAGATCAATAGGGTTGATTTTCTGTATGCAATGGCAACCTTAGGTCTTAAGGATTATATTGCCGCACTAAATGCCTATTTGGTTCGTTATAGAGAGTTAGAGGGTAACACCAAGGGATCTGCTAGGAGTGCAAATGGATCTGGTAAGAGATATACTATTGGAACTCAGCTGAGTTCTGATGCAAAGTTTGCTCGTCAATGCTCTTTTCACAAGGTTTTCATTATTCAAACTCCCAAATCGAATATTGAACAAAAATACCTAACATTGTTGGTTTTTATGTGAAGCTAACTTATAGATCCAACTTCTCTCTGCTGAGTTTGTCTCGGGATATAACAGTCACAAAATGTACAGGTGTACCTCAGAATCTTCTTTACATTTCTATATCAACAAATTTTAGTGATTAAACTTACTATGTATTCATTTATCATACGTATATCTTGAAAGATATTGTTATGGTGTACACTTTGCTCGATAAAGTGCCTTTTAGTGTCCAGTATTCGATATAAGAATGATTCTGTATAACAACATGTTCAAAGATCTCTCTCCGGTAAGTCTCAGAGAACAGGTTTCATACTAGTTCTTTTGTTAAAAAAAAATAAAAAAATCCTATGACAATCTAATGCATATTTAACTATTAATATTTTTCTCATAAACCTTATATTCAAATAGAAAACTCATGCATATTTACTAATTTATATCCAACAATATCAAATCGTAACAATTTACATTCAACTAACAATTATTAGGAATATTCACAATATTAAATACAAAGTATTAAATAATTATTGCTGAAATAAAAAATTATGAATAATAGGTAATTTCATTACCTGAAGTAGAATCACCCTCGGATGACACTATAACAACGGGGACAACCATAGTAGGTGCTACTTAATGCTTGAAATAATTAGTTAACCCCTTAATTCATACTAAACTATTCAATAGGTTTAAATAATACAACAAAATCAAAATCAATGTATTCACAATATTGAAAATACATAAATAGTCACCTATTATTTTCTTAAGCACCTCATGTCTGGTTATTCTCAGTATGTTGTATTCCAAAACAGTCACGTTCATTTTTAAGTCCTATGACAAACTAATGCATATTTAACTATTAATATTTTTTCCATAAAATTATATACAAATAGAAAACTCATGCATATTTACTGATTCATATCCAACAATATCAAAAGTAACAATTTACATCCAACTATATCAATTAGTAACAATTTACATCAACTAATAATTATTAAAAAAAATTCACAATAATAAATATTATGTATTAAATAATTATTCGTGAATTAAAAAATTATGAATAATAGGTAATTCAGTACCTGTTGACTAAAGTAGGATCACCCTCGGATGACACGATAACAACGGGACATCCATAGTAGATGGTGTTTCATGCTTGAAATAATTAGTTAACCCATTAATTCATATTAAACTATTTAATAAGTTTCAATTACAACAAAACCAAAATCAATGTATTCACAATATTGAAAATACATAAATAGTCACCTTTTATTTTCTTAAGCACCTCATGTCCGGTTATTCTCGGTATGTTGTATTCCAAAACAATCATGTTCATTTTTAAGTCCTATGACAAACTAATGCATATTTCACTATTAATATTTTTTTCATATAAATGATATTCACATAGATAAATCATGCATATTTACTAATTTATATCCAACAATATCAAATAGTAACAATTTACATTCAACAAAAATAATTTACAATAATAAATTCAAAGTATTAAATAATTATTGGTGAAACTAAAAATTATAAATAATATGTAATTCAGTACCTGTTGACTAAAGTAGGATCATCCTCGAAGGACACGATAACAACAGGGACATCCATAGTAGATGGTCTTTCATGCTTGAAATAAATAGTTAACCCATTAATTCATATTAAACAATTCAAATAGGAGAAAAAAACAAAACTCAACTTTACCTCTGCAGCTGCCTACCCATTCTATACTGATAGTGAAGGTAGGTAAAGATGGCTCAACATGCATTACGAGATCGTCAGCGGGATAACATTATCTTGAGGAGGGTCACATTTGTTTGTTGCACACGTTTAAGGCCAACTGGAGTAAACTCTCTGATCTTGCCTGAAGAGTTTTTTTAGTATGCTTTTGCACATGCATTCACTGAATACGTGAGGGAACTGATGGGGTCATGTGAGGGCCTCATAGTTCCGACCTACGATGAGCGTGTCCGAGTATTTGATTGCAAAGTTGTTAACATAAACGGAAGTTATCAATTAACAGGAGAAGCAAGAGGGTGGGACAGATTGAGCTTTATGAATGATTTTTGGACCAGTACAATCGTTTACTTGTGGATCTATCGGGAACCTATGCAGCTTGGACCCATTATGAAGCTGCCCTGCCTGCTTGTTTTAACTGAAGTTGACCTCTTTTGTCATTAATGTCAAAGAAAGTCAATATTTCATAATATTTAAGGTGTAGCTTAATGCTCAGACTTATGTAGAGTTTAACGTTCATATTGGACTTTTTGTGATCACTTTGTCAAATAGCTCTGAAAGAGTCTTTGTGACTGATACACAAAGTTAATCAAATTTCGGAATAAAGTACAACAAAATCAAAATCAATGCATTCACAATATTGAAAATACATAATCAGTCACCTTTTATTTTCTTAAGCGACTCATGTCCGGTTATTCTCAGTATGTTGTATTCCAAAACAACTTTGTTCATCTTTAAGTCCTATGACAAACTAATGCATATTTAACTATCAATCTTTTTTTCATAAAAATTATATACAAATAGAAAACTCATGCATATATACTAATTTATATCCAACAATATCAAATTGTAACAATTTACATCAACTAACAATTATTAAAAAAAATTCACAATAATAAATACAATGTATTAAATAATTATTGGTGAAACAAAAAGTATGAATAATAGGTAATTCAGTTGCTGTTGACTAAAGTAGGATCACTCTCGAATGATACCATAACAACGGGGGCATCTGTAGTAGATGGTGTTTTATGCTTGAAATAATTAGTTAACCTATTAATTTATATTAACCTATTCAATAAGTTTAAATAATACAACAAATTCAAAATCAATGTATTCACAATATTGAAAATACATAATTAGTCACCTTTTATTTTCTGAAACACCTTACTTCTGGTTATTCTTGGCATGCTGTATTCCAAAACAATCATGTTCATCTTTAAGCTCTGTGACCAACTCATGCATGTTTAACAATATATATCCAACAATATCAAATAGTTAACAATTTACATCCAACTACCAAATAGTTACAATTCACATCCAACTAACAATTATTAGGAATATTCACAATAATAAATACAAAGTATTAAATAATTATTATTGAAATTAAAAATTATGAATAATATGTAATTCATTAGGATCACCCTCGGATGACACGATAACAACGGGGACATCCATATTAGATGGTGTTTCATGATTGAAATAGTTAGCTAACCCATTAGTTCATATTAAACTATTCAATAAATTTTCAGAATACAACAAAATCAAAACCAAGGTATTCACAATATTGAAAATACATAATTAGTCACCTTTTATTTTCTTAACCTCTTCATGTCCTATTAATATTGGCATGTTGTATTCTAAAATAATTATGTTCACTTTTAAGCCTTGAAGTTCTATTACATGTGCCTCAAACAATACCCATGCTCTGGATATAGGGCCAATGTCTTCACAGCATTGACCAGTCTCTTCTTCCAATCAGAGGTAAACACCAATTCTTGTACATGTCCAATGTTTTCAACCACCTTAGTAAAGAACCAAGTCCAAGTATCTTTATTTTCCAATTGGACCAATGCAATGGCAATTAGTCACATATTATCATTGTATTGCTGCTAACAACCACTAGCTACTAACCACAATAAACAATCTTAAAAAAAAAACAATGAAGGCCTACAATTGAACTACATCCTAATAGAAATCTCATCACCATTCCGTGAAGACTGTAGCACATTCTATCCAATGTTGGTAGCTCAACCCCTTCAATCACGCTTAACAAAATTTTGGATTAAATGCAAAAAAAAAAAAAAAAAAAACCTGTGTTATAACTTTTTTGCTAAAACACCCTGGGATTACAAAATAGCCTAATCACCCCATGTGTTCGTAAAAAAGTCTGCAAAAAGTTAAATTTTGTTGAAAAGTGAGCGTATTTTTTCATATTTTTCACCTTTTGGACATGTTTATTTGTCATTTATACACTCTCCAAACAATATGAAAAGTAAAATAGTGTTATTTCACCCAAAAAGGACATTTCTTTCTATCTTTTAACAAAATTTGGCTTTTTGCAGACTTCTTTAAGAACACAGGGGATGGTTTGGTTATTTCATGATCCCATAGGTTTTTAACAAAAAGTTATAACACAGGGTTTTTTTTTGCATTAAACCCCAAAATTTTACTTCCGAAATTCTTAGCTCTCACAGTTTCCCAATAGTAGCACAACCTCTCATATTGAGTATTGTCTGCACCTTTTATGGTTTCCATGGAAGCTTTCTTTGCTCTAATTACCATCCACTTGCATCAACGTTGCATTTCCTCAATATCATGATTTTTAACTACTGGACTAGTATAAGAGAATTGTCTCTGATCACATTATCCATCATTTTCCCATTATATTTGGCTTTAACCAGATTGTTCACTTGCATAGTATGCATCCCCTCTAATGTCTTAATTTGGAAAAAAGTCCATCATTGAATAGGTGATGCATGTATCCTCCATGTACAAGTCTCCACCTTGTATTTTGCAGTTATCTTTTATGTTCATTCATGATGAACATAAAATCATAGCCGTGTCTCAAAACCTATCAATAAACTTTGAAATTCAAAAGCTTCATCCCCACAACTAGTTCAAACATTTTTATATTAGACACTTCCCTGAAAAATGAAAGTTTCTGCCCTCTTAATGTAAAGTTTCAATCTCATTTTCTTCACCAGGATCACTGTACCAGTTTGCAACTGCGTCATCTTCATAATCACCAACATTTTGTGATGATGGCTTTGGTCCTTTGTGTTTGTGATGTGCCTACCATTTTCCTTAATTTTCCTATGAGATCTCTTTCGTTATGATTTTTTGGTAAAAAGGTATCATCGTCACTAGATGCCTTCGACTCTTCTAATATTATGCTGGATAAATCAAAATTTATCTCTTGTACAAAATCCTATCCTCGCTATTATAAGAAGGATGAATGATTCATTATCTGAGGAGCCATCAAACTCTGACTTTGAATCTTCTCCTGTTTTCCCAATACTTAAGACCTCTGACACCTTTTTTTTCCCTTGTCAACTCTAAAAATATTGGCAACCTCTAAAAACCTTTATGCTCTTGCCTCTGGTACCTCTCTATTTGCTTTTCCTGGTCTTGTCTGTGGCACTTTTCTCTTTTCGATTTATGTTGTTGCTTCAGCCACCTATTTCTTTCCTTCATTAGTTCTAAACTACATAGTCTTCATTTTTCCTTATCTATTGTGGAAAGGTTGTTATCCACATGTACATCATTCTCATTATTGTAATACTCCCCAAATCTTATTAAACCACATCACCAAAGAAATGTCACCCAGCTGTGTTATCAATCCCTTTCTATCCAAACTCACCATGTCCCTCATCGTTTCCACCTAATTTCTTACTATGTTCCTCTTATCCCATATTATTTCCACTCTGTCCCTCATTGTTCTCGGTCATTCTAATGTGATCCTCTAACTGTACATTAATCTCTGTCCCTGATCCAATGTATTTATCTCTATGATCAACCCATGTACTCACGTCAATGTTGTCATCTCTAAAGAAAGTCTCTATCTCCATAAATTCTTGGGTAGAAATCTATCATAGACATTAGAAGTCTCATTTCTCTCTCTTCTGGATTAGTGATAATTATTACAATACGATCAACAATATTTTCTGCATACAATACTACTTACTTGAAGACCTTCATATGCATTAGTTAATTCACAAATTAACATATCAAGAACGTGAAGATGATTGTTCTAAGTCCTATGTTCAGTGGTGCCCCAGGCCTTTTATAATAGAAGTTGATAACATTCTTCTTTCCTCGACTTTTAGCATACATCTTGAGACAAATCATCCCCTTTGAATCTGTCAAAATCCACATCTTCAAATACATGTTTTTGTCCTCCCCCATATGCCAACTTTTGACATAGAGCTCAGTTGCCACTTACTTATATCTCTATATCATGTAATCGTTCATTTGCAAAATGATAGCAAATAAACATCATAAGTTAGGAAATAGATTATGCATTACATATTATTGAATGCATTATTAAATACACACACTAGGCGCTTTAGTGCACTCTTCTTCTTTTTTTCCTATAATGTGATTCATAAAATAATCTTAATATAGTCAAGTGAATCACTTTATCATAAAATAATCCTAATATAGTCAACTACAACATTCAAATAAATAAACTGGGACCACAATTGAGTGGTATTTCTAGATGCCTTTTTTAGATGGTATTTTCAGTCCACAACAGAGCACCAAAATATAGAAATTGGAGCCACTTTGTTGGTAAGGATCATAAGGAATATGTCACTATAAAACAACAGTAGGCTTTTCACAAACATCTAAAAACAACAAATTTTCACTTTCTATCAATGTTTCATACATCAAAGTTGTTGAAATTAACACTAGAAAAAATAGTTCCTTAAACTAATATAAAATCAGAGAGTTCACATATCACAATGCACAACGTAAGTCAAACCTTAATTACTTCATAATGTAAGCAAATCTAAGCACACTACAATAAAAGCCCATATTTCCTTAGATTTACGGACATCTACAAATAGAAAATAAGAAACCGCTCTAGAAAAATCATACATAATTGAAAAACACCATAAAAAGTGAAACCATTGTGCCTCGATTCGAAGTTTAATGTCTTCCCACTTGAGGAGAATGAATTGCGTGCAACTTTTTATCTAAAGTGATCGATTATTTTGAAGGATTTTGTATGCTGGGTTTTGAAATTGAAAAAGGTTCCTCAATGTGTTTGTCGTATTCTGAAAAGTGACAAAGTTGTAAAATAGTCAAACTCTTTCTTTTATACTAGCACACAATATTGTCCATCCACTTAATTTCAAAGGAAAAAACTAGCAGGGAGGCAATGTGTCTCCTTTTGAAATTCACATGGAGTTAAATTACCCTTTGTTTTTCATAGGGACTTTTTTGCCCTTTAGGTATTTGTTAAAATATTGAGAAACTAAAAAATGCATATTATTGATTGTGTGTAAAATCTAGAATACAATATATGAAGAGAAAGATTACAAGGGCACTATATATACATAAAGATAAAATAAACTGCCTAACTTAACATAGAAGCCAACTAAGCATAACTAATTCAATAACTTTCTAAATATAGATTCCAATACTCCCGCTCAAGTTTGGTCCTTGAAAATGTCAATAAGACTTGGACAAAGATACTTGTGTTGATCTCTTCCCAAATCTATAGTTAGCATATTTGCAGGTTGATCACAACTTTTAACGTACTTGGTAGAAGTTACCCCATGTTGAATTAAATCTTTTATCATGTGGTAATCAACCTCCATGTGTTTGGTCCTTTAATGGAAACAGGATTAGAAGCAAAACTCACGGCAAATTTACTGAACACTTGAACTGAATTTGTCAACTTAATTCACAAATCTCTCAAAATATTAATTAACCATACTACCTCACATGAATCAATAGCCACAGATCTGTACCCTATTTCACATGAAGACCTTGAAATAGTCTTTTGTTTTTTTGTCTTCGAAGAAATTATTGAATTTCAAATCTTTACCAAAAAAAAGAATAAAGATCTCCTGGTTATCATACATGATGCCCAATCTGCATCACAATAGGTAGTAAGTTCCAACTTGCGATGAGCTGGTAAGAAAATTCCAACTCCTGCATACCCTTCAAATATCTCAAAACTCTCAATGCTGCTTGCATGTGTGATTCCTTGGGTTTATCCATAAACTGAGTCAATATGTGGACTGAATAAGTAATATTAGACATAGTCATTCGAAGGTATATAAGTTTGCTAACCATTCTTTGATATTATGTAACATTTATAAAAGGTGGATCAGATTGATTTGGTGGTATATTTTGATCAAAATCAATTCTAGTAAGCTTCAAATTCTGCTCAATAGGAGTTTCAGGTATTTGCATCCTGTCATTCCAGTTTCTTTCAATAAGTCCAATATGTATTTTTGTTATTCATACAAATTCCCTCATTTGTTCTTGTTATCTCAATGCCAAGAAAATATTTGAGATCACGTAGATGCTTGATGTGAAAAGTATGCTGCAATTACTCATGTAATTCCTTAATCATTATTTCATCATTACTTGTAATGATGATATCATCTACATAAAACAAATGAATAAAAATATTAGAATTAGACTGTTTAGTTAATAAGGACTAATCATGCTTGGATTTAAATTTGGCATTACATTGCCTTGAAGCCTACTTTAATTCATACAGATGCTACAAACTTTGTTAAACTCTAATTGATTGCAGAATCCTTTTGGTACAACCATATACACTTCTTCCGACAACTAACCTTATAGAAAAGCATTAGTGATATCAAATTGGAATAAATTCCAATTGTGTATAGAACCTAAGGCAAGAACAGTTCTAATTGTCACTATTTTTTTTTACCACATGACTAAAAGTGTCATGATAATCAAGTCCTTCTTGTTGTGTGTATCTTTGGCAATAAGCCTAGCCTTAAATCTTTCAACAATTCCATTTGAGTTAAGTTTAACTTTATATACCCATTTACATCCTATAGGATTCTTACCAGATGGGAGATCCACTATATCCCAATATTTTATTATTTTTCAGGATTTTTATTTCAATTTGCATAGCCTCTCTCCATCTACTGTCCTTAGTAGCCTCTTTATAAGAATGAGGTATAGTTTAATTATTTAAAGAACAAAGGAAACTTCGATATTAAGGAGATAAATGAGAATACAATAAGAAAGAGGATAAAAGATAATTGACAGAATTAGGCTGAGAGTCAATAGTAGGAAAAATATAATCCTTAGTCTACACAGGTTTTTGAGAAATCCTATGTGACCTTCTAGGTTCAAAAGCAATATCATCTATAAACACATTTTTAGTTATAGTTGGAGATTCAGAAATGGAATTATATTCATGAATAATATCTGCAGAGTGAGATGGTGGAATATAAGGAACAATTAAATCATTTTAAAATACTTGTGAGTCTAGAATAAGCATAGAATTAGAAAGAGTTAGAATGAAAAAGCAAAAGGAAAAATATGTTCATGAAAAATAATATCGCTAGTTATGAAAAAGGAATTAGTATGTATATCTAGCGGTTTATAACCTTCATGTGTATCTGAATATCCCAAGAAAATACATGCCTTTGATCTAGAAGCACATTCATCATTAACATGAAGGACTATGGCATAACATAAACAACCAAATACTTTTAAATGTGAAATATTTGGACTTTTGTGAAATAAGAGATCAAAAGGTGTTTTGCCATTTAAAAGGGGTATAGGGGTTCTATTAATTACGTAAATTGCAGTTTGAATACATTCACCCCAAATTTGCACAGGATATGAGATTAAAATATTAACGCTATGTTTGATTATGTTTTGGGCCTATTTTGGCCCAAAATTCTGGCAGGATTGTGTTGAGTTTACCAATTTTGGGCCAGAAAAAAAACTCAAAATTTTGGTCTGAAAATGTAGAAGGCATACTTTTAACATATTGCAGCTTGCACTGTCATTATCATGCTTTATTATCATTTATGTCGGTCAAATACAACCTCTCTCTCTCTCTCTCTCCCCCTCCCCCCATCCCAGTAACCAACCATCTCTCTCTCCCCCCATTAGCATACATCTCCCCGCCATTTACACACCAAAAAGAAGCAATCCACCCATTAAAACTGCAAATCTTCCCTCCATTTTTATAACATCTTCCCTCCTTTTATATATATATATATATATATTTATGCACTCAACAATTATGAATTAGTATATATATATGGGAAATATATAAATATGTAAATGTATATATACAGGACATTTTGTATATACAAAATATATATGCATACAGAATTTATAGATATAGAATATTTTTATGAATATATATATATATGTATATTTTATATATATTTATATATGCGCAGTGAATATTATAAATTAATATATACATGAAATATTTACAAATAAATATGTATATATATATATATCTACGCATACATAATTTAATTATATATACATAATATTTATAAATATATATGAATAAAGAATATTTATAAATTAATATATTTATATATATCAAGGTAAATACATGACATGTATATCTTGTTGGGTTGGGTAATCCACGGGGTGACTAACTCAGCAGAAGATTAAAAAATTTACACTAAACGAAAGCATAAAAGTAAAACACCCCAACACAGATCTAGTTGGCTCGATTAATTCATATTAAATTAAAATTTCGAAGCAAAAATTACCAAAAACGAATTTTAGTTTCGGTTGGATCTATATCAACCCACTACGATCTTCAAAAACCCGTACTTGATTTCACACAAATCGCCTCTTTGTATCTCCGGTTGTAGTGCCTCTAAGAATAGTCTACACCTCCTTGAATCTCCGAACGCCTTATTTTCGGTGCTAGCCAATAGAACAAATCTAGAAACTATTTCTAGGCTTATGTGAAAAATTGAGGAATATATTTAGTGAGTAATTAAGCTCAGCACATGAGCAAAATTACACCTTGAATATTGGTGTAGGGGCGGCTAAGAGAGAGAGAGGAGGAACAAATTTTTCTCTTTTATTTTCTTGTGTTAGCTGATTTTCCTAGTGTACAGGAACTGGTTCTTTTCTCTTCTTTGATCACACATATATATAGGGAGAATATATTTAGATATAAGGAAATATTTAGTCTCCAAGATTTAATTCTTTCCTTATCTCTAGATATACCTTATCTAGAACTCTTCCATATAATATATGTAAATAATATATATATATATATATATATTATACATAAATATACATTTACATGTGTATATATATATCTGATATACAAAAATCCTCTAAGGTACAGACTTTGTTACAAAGTAACCTATCCTTAAATCATCCAATGACTTATCTTGATCAAGAAGTTAAGGAAGAAAATAATTCCCTTCCCCATTCTAGCCCAACACACGCCTCTCTCCTATACCTTTAGAGTCCAAATTTTAATCTCTTGATTTAATTCTTGACCCCAATTAATTAATTACAAAGAATCCAATCCTCTTAATTAAATCCACTAAATAAAGTCCTACTTTATTTATTTCCACCAAATATTCATTTCATTTATTTAACTTGAGTCCAACCCAAATTAAAAAAATATTTGGACTCTACTATGTCCATTAATTAATTAATTAATTCATCAATATTTATTAAATAGTCCAATTAATTAGTCTCTACTAATTAATTCATATTCCCAATTAGGAAAGTACCATACTTTCCCAATTTCCTTATGAATTGATTAATCACACTTTATAGCAGAAACTCTACAAAGTTATGTGTGTGACCCCTTAGGGTCTTTTATGTGCTAGTAGTAGGTACATTTTCCCAAAGTGCTAGTGTACTTTCTAAAAATGGAAATACTAGATTAAATCCAACTTGATTTAATCAAGCCTTGAATTAATCACCACATTAACTCAAGGCACTTACAAATCGTGGTTACTGTCTAGCAACGGCCATGAAAGCTTAGACATAAACGATTAGCAAAGATACACCTTTCACAATTACGATCCTTGTATAAGTAAGATCCTTTCATCATGATCTCCATTTTGAGTTTAGGGTATAGGTTTAGTCGAAACCCTAATAACTCAATATCTATGTTTTTCAATAACAGTTAAGTTGAATTTGACTATCTATACGAGGAAACCCTACGCCTCCTTAGAAGTCTAACTTCGACCGAAGATTCCCTAAGTCAACTTACTTATGTAAACATAGGAGATGCATTGATAATACTAGTCAGAGATGGATCCCATCTTGATTCTCATGTATCTCCATACATGATCAGATCACATTCAAAATACCCAATGTAACAATCCACTGTGTGATCATGAAGTAAATCAAAGTATATGGATCACATACAAGATATCCTATAGAATTTCAGGTCCGTAAGGATTACTCATATACTACGTGATTATAGGAAGTTCCAGATTCGACTGAGATTCCTTTTAAGGAACTTTCTTGGGGTGATTCGGTTTACCTATTCCCAATAGGAACCCTCAATCATACATCGGCTTTCACCGTGCCAGCACCTATGGAACGAGGTACACTCTCCTAGAGTATGTATCATATAAGCAAGTCTTTCGGGTTCGTCAATATCCCTAATCTTCACAAACCCATTCATGACTTGGAATATGATTTAAGGATCATAGCCTTGGAGACGTATTCCATCATCACCATACCCGATGCATGATGACGTCCCATAGCCATGTGTGATCTTAATGGACTTTATTCTAACATATACAAGATATAAATACAAGAATAAAGATTGCCATAAAGATCGACTTTATTTATAAAGAAAATAGTTGTTCCATAGAGTCTAATACTTACAAGATGGCGCCCAACTAAATTGGCGCGCCGAACATCTATTATATCAAATATATGAGCCAAATATTAATAAATATATAATATATATTAGGAATATATATAAATATATTTTACAATGTCAATATACCGTGTATATATATATTTATATATATATATATATCAAATAATTTATTTTTTTAATAAAAATAATATACATATCAACTACTATTATATATATATATATGAACTAACACAATTTCAATATTTTATTATAACTTTCAATTGTAATTAATTACTAACAGACAAAAACTTAAATGATTTAACTGCTACAGTAACTTTTGTTCCCTTTGAAAACAAAACCAAACAATTTGTCACCAAAACTTAAATGATTTGACGCCTAAGATAAAGACATAGCTCTTAGTGATTAGATTTGGGTGACACGCTAGAACCTAACGTACTTTTATAGCAAGTGCACTAGTCGTGTGTAGTGATAGAAGTGGACTAAGTCCAGGTTGTCGAACCGCAAGGACAAGTTATCTAGTTTTTTTTATTTTAAGTACGAACAAAGGTAAATTAAAGTTTAACTAATAAGAAACATGGAGAATGCTAAAGCGAGGGTAACAAGGGATTAAACCTTCCAAATTGGAGAGGTAACTAGGGCTCACGTACGGGCACATATTGCATATTGTTGTCCTAAGATCATTACCACTTCATTAGACCTATATTGGTATGGTGAAAACTCCTAAGATAAAGACTAACCGATCTCTCGCGATAGACTTCCTATGCTTAAATGACGGTCTCCAAAGTATATCTACCCAAAAATCTAATCACTAAACATGCATTAAAAAGCTAGAGCTTCCTCGATTGAAATCCAACTACTTCACCTGGGAATCATTAACTATATCTAGGGCAATTCCTATTTAGTCGGTTATGTTGTGAAACTATTGTACCTTAAGTCGATTTTCTCTTGAAATATTCACCTTGGCATGATATCAAACACATGTTGATCAAGCATAAATAAGACATTCAATCACAAAATTACAACACATAGCAATATACAAATTTAAATGGAAAATGATCTTATTATAACAATACTAGCAATATGTCCTTCACATGGCCCTAGTTTTACAAATTAGTTCATATAATTCATAAAGGAAAAACTAAGCACAAGATACATGTTCATAAAAAAAAGATGAATTTAAAGCTAAGAAACTCCTTATATTGGATTGATGATCGAATCTTTGGTTGGAGGCTTGAATCTCTTCCCTCCCCTCTTCTCTTGCTCTTCAAAATTGATGATAAGTCAGGTCTCAATCCTAAGAAATCCCAAAATTAGCTTAGAATCCGAACCTCCTTCTTTCCCTTTGATTTTTGCACTTACACTCTTTAAAAACCGTTAGAACGGCGCCCAAGTTTGAGCGAATTGGCGCCTAGGCGCGAACTAGGTGGCGTAACCGACTTGGGGAATAAGTGATCTGGTGCCTAGGTGCACATAAATGGCACCCAGGCGCCCTCAGGTCGGGCGCCTGGGCCTGAGGGCGCCTGGGCGTCCCACTGCGAACTCTGATTCCTTTTCTTGCATTTAGAAGCAGTAATCTTGTTTCCTTCATAAAGTTCTCCACAGACCTCCAATTTGGATGATTCAAATTTTCAAGTGAAGATAAGATATATCTCTACAACTTCGTATAAGGACACTTCCCCAGATTCGGTTTCTAAACATACTAAAATACTATGTTTTCGTGCATTTTTTCTCAATTGTAGTGATTTTTCACCTTTACTCAATAAACACACAAATTAAACGCATATGTGGCATAAATCATGCATAAACCAATTATAAATCACATAAATATAAGGCTCTAAAACATGTAAATTCACACCCTATCAACACCCCCAAACTTATCCATTGATCGACCTCGAGCAATAAAAGCCATAGAATATGAATTCAACATCAAACAAGGAGAAAAAGACACAAAGAAACTACCTAAATCACTTTCATGGAGTAAACAATTGAATTTAGCATGTGCAACGTGCCTTTAAACACTTGAGTTACCTCAAAGGCCGAGTTATAGTCTCCTGAGGGTTTGCATACGATATACCCATAAAATTCAAGGATGTTTAGCTCAAACCAACTAAGAGAACTCGAAATAAGAACTATGATGCAATGTCACCAATCAAGTGACAATAAAACTTAACAACATATACACAAATAAAGACAATGCTCATTCAATACCTAGAATCGAACCAATTTCTAAAGAGTGTAGTGAGATAAGATCTAGGGTATTATGATCAAATGGCATCCCAACCATATTCAGAAACATTCCCCATATCTACCAACTTTCGGTAGATCATAAAGCTTATCGGATCATTAAAAACTTTAAAGTCATAATTGCATTTCTTTCTATTTACTTTACATTAACATTAACATGCTTTGAAACGAATCACTTTCATGACAACATAAGACCTCGTGCAATGTTCTACCCCTTTAGGTTTCCTTTGTCACCCATGTATCGAGCTTTGGGTTAACAACTCCGAACCGGTTGGTTTTAGGGTGCTAAGTGTTAATGACACTCCTGGGAACTTAATCACCCTAGTGGCAATGTCCATGAAATAGAACGAGGTCTATTATTCAACTCATTCTCGATTAGCTTGAGCAAAGCTCAAATTAGCTCAACAAGTATAGTTTGTAGGCAATGGTGCTTTGGTGACCTCCAACACACGTTGGCCTGGCCTATTTCTTAAGGTCATACCAATCAATTCTCAACTATTCATTCTACTAACACAATTATGGACCCATAAGTAACTAATCATCTCAAAACAACATGAAAAATCTAGGTTAATATATCCCGGGGACACCCCACATATGTCTCGGGATGGGGAATCCTTTCAATTCTTCTACCTTCGACTTATGTGCAAGTGTATTATTTAAGGAAAATTGATTCTCAACTATAGTTGAAATGAGCATAATCAAAATGTGTAATATTTTTTTTTCATTTTAGACCATTAATAGCAACATACAAGATATCATGCTATTGTCTCGAGTTCTCAAGTCTAATTGCACCAATTGGCAAGCTAACATCCTAGAACAAATATTTTGTTATGCTTGATTTTTCACAAAAATTAACACAAAACACATGCAATAACAATGATTCCTCCAAACTTGAGCTAAAAACAAGATCACATGACACATAAAATCAATAAGCTACTCATACCCCCCAAACTTAAACTCAACATTGTCCTCAATGTTAACTCAACCATAAGCACTTAAAAAGGGTAAACGAGAGTACTTACACCAAGGATGTTGAAAAGCAAACCTTATTCACGTGAAATCCATTCCAAGCTCAAATATGCGATGAAAGATTTTCTAAAGCAAAACTCAGCTACTACATGTCATGTACATATAATACAAAACCATCAAGACTCAAAGAAAGACATGCCACTTATCAAAAAAAAAAAAAAGATATGCCAAAAGTGCATGCTTGAACACAACATAAAGGAACAAAACTAAACACTACAAAAACAAAAGCAAAAATAAAAGAAAATTTACAAACTTGGGTTGCCTCCCAAGAAGCGCTTGTTTAAAGTCACTAGCTTAACTTTAACGAGTCGGCTCAAGGAGAGCTTGAGTAGGGACCAAGAAATTATCCACTCAAAAATTTGTTTAAAGTCCATTAACACCCTTATCATCCTTTCTTCCCCATGTGTCAGGTGATGATATGGACTATTCTCCAAGCTATGGAAAATAGCTCTTTTTCCTTCACCCATCGAAGTGATAAACTTGGAGGTCATGATGTAGGACTCGAGGAGATTATTGGTTCTTCTTGCTTGAAAAGGATCAAAAGCATCAATGCGTAAAGATAATGTAGAATCAATTGGATGCTTAAAAACCTCATAGTTATCACAAACAACCATGTCATCTCCTATACTAGAGGATAACTTACCATCATAGACATTAATTACCTCTGTACCCGTCGAGAGGGGAGAAGGTAAGGGAACTTCAACCGGGTGAGAAGGTGTAGGAGTGGAAGGCTCGATGCTAGAAGTTTCTATCTCGAATGCTCAAGTGTGGCTATCAGAAAGCTCGGGCATGCCATACAGTAACCTTTCCAATTATGCTACCATTTCGAACGCTTGAAGGTTGAAGTCATCACATTTGGGTGTTGGAATTAGTAGTTCCTCGTTCTTCGGAACAATTTTGGGTTCCCAAACGGTAAGTAGTGCACTTTCGGGCGTCATCTCTTGGGCATAAATACCCTCATTTTCCAACTCCTCATCATCCCTCACACATTCACCTCCATGCATTGTTCCTCCAAAATCTCATAGGTGTCACTCGATGATGATAGCTCTAATTGATCCCCAGTCTCTTTTCACGCCTTAAACATGTCATTCATTACAAGGCGGAACTCCTTAAAAGACTTACCAAAATCAAAGTCTTTCTCCACAATAGGAACTCGCACTTGGTCGGGCAAGTGAAAGCACTCATGGCTCAACATTTGAGTGTGATGGTAAGAGGGGCTCGATGTATGATATGGTTCCTCTTGAAGTAAAGGTGGGGGATTGATACGATCAAAAGGAAAAATAGCATGACGAAAAACTTGTCCATATCGTACTTTTACCACAAGAGGCATATCCATTGCTTGAACAATAACTACAAAACAATATAAAAAGAAAAAGAAAAAATAAACAAAAACGAAGAAAAACAAAGCAAAACCAAACATGTACAATAAAATCAAAAACTAAAATAAACATGTCCCCAAAAACGGCACCAGAAACTAAAATAAACAAGTCCCCAGCAACCTCACCAAAAACATAACACGCTAGAACCTATCTTGTTTTTATAGCAAGTGCACTAGTCGTGTGTAGTGATAGAAGTAGACTAAGTCCGGGTTGTCGAACCACAAGGACAAATTATCTAGTTTTTTTATTTTAAATACGAACAAAGGTAAATTAAAGTTTAACTAATAAGAAATGTGGAGAATACTAAAGCGAGGGTAACAAGGGAGTAAAACTTCCAAATTGGAGAGATAACTAGGGGCTCACGTTTGGACACATATTGCATATTGTCGTCCTAAGATCATTACCACTTCATTAGACCTATATTGCTATGGTGAAAACTCCTAAGATAATGACTAACCTATCTCTCGCGATAGACTTCCTATGCTTAAATGACAGTCGCAAAGTATATCCACCCGGAAATCTAATCACTAAACATGCATTTAAGAGCTAGAGCTTCCTCGATTCACATCGAACTACTTCACCCGGGAATTTTTACCTATATCTAGGGCAATTCCTATTTAGTTGGTTATGTTGTGAAACTATTGCACCCTAATTCAATTTTCTCTCAAAATATTCATCTAGGCATGATATCAAACACATGTTGATCAAGCATATGTAAGACATTCAATCATAAAATCACAACAGATAGCAATATACAAATTGAAATGGAAAATGATCTTACTATAATAATACAAGCCATATAATTTATAAAGGAAAAGGTAAGCACAAGATCCATGTTCATAGACAAAGATGAATTTAAAGCTAAGAAACTCCCTATATTGGATTGATGATCGAATCTTTGGTTGGAGGCTTGAATCTCTTCCTTTCCCTCTTCTCTTGCTCTTCAAAATTGATGTTAAGTCAGGTCCCAATCCCAAGAAATCCCAAAATTGGCTTAGAATCCGAACCCCCTTCTTGCCCTTTGATTTTTGCACTTATACTCTTTAAAAACAGTTAGAATGGCGCCCAAGCGTGAGCAAATAGGCGCCTAGGCGCGGTCTATGTAGCGTAACTGACTTGGGAAATAAGTGATCTGGTGCCTAGGCACAGTGTTTTAAAAGGCGAAGGCACGGGGCGGGGCATTTTATGTCCCACAAGGCGGGGCGTAAGCCCCAAGGCAAGGGGCGTAAGCCCCGCGAATTTTGTTTTTTTAGTATTAAAAAATGTAATATAATGTTAAGAATTAATTTAAATTAGCGAAAAATTATAAAATTGAAGGATAGAATTAAGTAAAAAAATAAGATATAGAAAGTTAAAAATAATAATATATTAAACCATGCAAACTAAAAGTCCAAGCTCAACTCTTGCAGAAAACAATCAAGATAGACAAATAATTGTTTCAAATTCTAGCGTTACGCAAAATAAAGATTTAAAATAATAGTTAACGAGCACTAATTTACTCAATCACTATCAAAAGTCTCATCATTAAGATCATTATCTTCATCTTCGGCTCTCAATACTCGAGCATTAAGCTGCGTTGCTCTTGCAACTTATTTTTTTTTAATGTTTGATTTAATTGAATAAGTGGGCCATGAGTTTTTACTAAAAGAATAAAATGTGCAAAAAGTTTAAGTAGGTTTTAGATTGAAAATTGGAAAAACAATCAATTTATGCCTAAAATCATACCGTATGGACATGAAATACATTGGGCGTATGCCCAAGGACTGGGCGCATTTTCGCCCGGGGCGTATGCCCCAATTGATTGGGCGTACGCCCATGAGGGGTTACGCCCCCCTCATATTGCCCCGGGCGTTTTACGAACGCCCCGCCAAGGGCGTACGCCCCGGGCGCGCCTCGAGACTGCCTTTTAAAACACTGCCTAGGCACACATAAATGGCGTCTGGGTGCCAGAATTGGAACTTGGGCGCCCCACTACGAACTCTGGTCCCTTTTCTTGCATTTTGGCAACCATCTTGTTTTCTTCATAACGTTCTCCACATACCTCCGATTTGGCTGATTCAAGTTCCCACGTGAAGATAAGACATTTCTATACAACTTTGTAGAAGGACATTTCCTCAAATTCGGTTTTAAAACATACTGAAATACCATGTTTTTGTGCATTTTTCCTCGATTGCAGTGATTTTCCACCTTTACTCGTTAAATATACAAACTAAACGCATATGTGACATAAATCATGCATAAACCAATTATAAATCACATAAATATGAGGCTCTAAAATATAAAAATTCACACCCTATTAACACAGTCAACTCTCAAAATAAAACCAAATACAATCTTATCAAATATGCATGTTTCCCAAAAAAAAAAAAAATTCTCACCAATAAATCTCACCAAAATACAACTACAAAACATAACCAAACATTACCTAAAGCTCTAGCAACATCAAACATAAATATTCATGCTAAATAAAAATAAATTAATCATTAAAGTTTTTTTATTTTAAGCATACACATTGAGTGTGCCAACGTAACTACTTAAATATGTATACATAACACGATTGAGAGGGATTGAGGGAACATTTATGTTGCAAACTAGTAATATGGGCTTGGGATAAAGAAGGCCCAAATGTATTGCTTGCTGGACCATCCCTTGTGTGCTAGCGACATGTTAGGCTGTATTTGCCTTTATTTTGGGAATTTTTTTTGTGCAAAAGTTTATTGGAAGTTGTGTATTTTGATAAAAATATATTTGGTTTTGTGTTTGAATTTATTTTCAGAAGAGACAAAAATTACTGTAGCAGTCAAATCATGCAAGTTTTTGTCTGAAAAATTGTATTTATAATTAGTTAATGATTGAAAAATATAATATAATATAAGTTTTAAATGATTATAATATTATGGTTAATATATATATTGTAGTTGATGTAATTAGTAGGTACCCTAAAATAGATACAAATAGGGAGACAATAACTGACAAATTCTTTGACCAAAAAAGTCTTTTTTGGTCAAAAAAACATAAAGCAAACAAGTTTTGACCAAAATGTGGTTGAAAACAAAAGCAAACACAGCCTTAGATTCTCGTACTTCAATTTTTTCTTTTTCCTAAATATAGTTTGTCTCTGGGAGCTCGTATTAGTATATTCCCTTTTGCATCTTCAATGGCTAGGTATCAAGTGAATGATAAGGGATGCCATAGGAATTTCAATATAATATTTTAGTTGCCCCTCCCTCAAATTAATTTTGACGACATACTAAAATGTTGTAGCATCGAAATGTTTTCATCAAATATATATATATATATATATATATGGGTTGATGACACTAACCACTCCTCTTATTTAGTGTAATTATAGTTCAGTCCGTTTATTTTAAATACATAATAAATAGTTACCTCTTATAATAAAATATTACAATCGCCTCTTTTCGTAAAAAAACTAGCTGAATTTGCTGACATCATCAAAAAATATTTTCTAAATTTTCTATTTTGCTCTTGGGGGGTGAATGTAATTTTTCATATTAAAGAGGATGTAGTTGTAATTTTTAATTTATTCGTAAATAAATGATTTCATAAAGACTTGTTACATCTTGATAATGAAATGCAAATTCGACTTATGTCAATATTCGATTATTTTTTTTAAAGTGAAGACATATACCGAGTTTTGGTGTATTTTAGATGCAATATCATAATTCAATGCAGATAAATCTAAATTGTTAATTTGCCAAAAAATATGAAATCAATGACTAAATTCAAAATTTTTTTAAAGAAAACAAATATATATGATGTGATAATAAAAAAAGAAATTTAAAAATGTTATTATGGAAAATATAAAAAAAGGAAAGAAAAAAGAGAGCGGAAGTTAGTCGTAGAGGGGTGAATGTAAAACTTTATTATAAGAAGGAGGCGGCTGTTACATAATCCAATAAAGCGGACTACATTGTAATTACACAAAATAAAAAAGGTATTAATTTAGTTATCCCTTTTTAATTTATTTTTTAAAATAAGGGTAAAATTGACATTTTACACTCTCGTCAAGTTAATGGCCGTTAGTCAAAGGGGGTAAAGGTAAGATTTTATTATAAGAGTGATTGTTTGTTATGGGCATAAATAAGTGGAATTGGACTATAATTACACTAAATAAAATGGGTAGTTAACGTAATTAACCATATATATATATTTTGCACATTCTTGTAATACCTCATCTCCTAAATCAATTAGGATTAAGCAATAATTTGTAGTTAAATGAGAAGACAATTATTTAAGAAATAGAATTACAAGAATATACAGTGACTGACACGTTTCATTGCCAATCTGTCTGCCCAAAAATAAAGCTTAGTTTCGTATAAAGGCAACTATATTCTATATCTGATATTTTCTAGCTAACCCATGAAACTTTGAATCATAATATTTGCTATATTCTCAATTATTATGATTACTAAATCTGTGAAAACAAATATACTATTATATCCCATATTACATTTATAAAATAGTCAACACTAAAAGGAACAAGTAATTATTTAAAAGTGAAAAAAAATAGGAAATAGTGGGATTCCATTTGTTGTCCTTTTTTGATCACATATCCAAGTTCCCACCTTTCATCTTTACCCATCCCTCTCCACACTACTATTGCCGACGCGTCACCATAACCTTCAAAACTCCCACACATATATACTATACTCCATACACATTCCTCATACATTTTACTACACTCTAGAGAGAGAATATTAGCTATATATATATCTATATATATCTATATATATATAGAGAGAGAGAGTATGGAGTAACACAAACAATATTCACTCCTTAACAAAGCAACACAGAAATTCAAACAAAAAACCTTTTTAGTTCAAGTTTCTATTCATTCTTCGGTCCCCTCAATACTCTTTCTTCTGCACTATAAACTTGTCTCTCTCTCTCTCTCTCTCTCTCTCTCTTTCTCTCTCTCTTGTTCACTGCCTACGCGTTGCATGTCGTTTTACTTAGATTCCTGACGCGTTTTGTTCTCACTGCATTTCCATTTTTTCTACTCCTTTTATATTCATTATTTGAAGACTTAATATAATATATATATATATATATATGTATATATATTAACAGGAGTAGTTTATTTGTTGTTTCTCAACTTCCCCCATTGTCCAAGTCCTCCTCATACTCATCAAATTTTCATGCTGACATTTGATATAGATACATATTAAAGAATAATAAAAAAGAAAAGAAAACTCACATTTGTGTTGATTGTATTGTATGAGGGGGGCCGGAAAACACGAGCGCCGCTGGGGCTCCGACGCGGCTTCCACCGGCAGCGGAGGATCCTCGCCGGCGACGGAATATTCCGGAGCCTCGACGAACGCGGCGGAGGAGTTCGTGGAAGTCACGCTCGATCTTCAGGACGACGACACGATCATTCTCCGCAGCGTTGAGCCGGCGACGGTCATCAATATCGACGGCAATGACGTTGTTTCTGGAATCAGCGGTGTCGAAACTCCGGGTCCGGCGTCGGCGTCGACTTCCAGATCGCCGACGATGCGGCGGAGCGCTTCGAACAAGCTGATTCAGTTCTCGCAGGAGTTGAAAGCGGAGGCGATGGCGAAGGCGAAGCACTTCTCGCAGGAGCTGAGGAGGTTTTCCTGGAGCCACAGCCATTCGTCGGCGGCTAGGATACTTGGAGGCAACGGCGGATTGGACTCGGCGCTGGCGGCGCGTGCGATGCGCCGCCAGCGGGCGCAGCTGGATCGCACACGCTCCGGCGCTCAGAAAGCTCTTCAAGGACTCAAATTCATCAGTAACAGCAGCAGAAATAACCGCGTCGATGCTTGGAATGAAGTTGAGCGCAATTTTGAAAAGCTCGCCAAAGACGGTTACCTTTATCGCCTTGATTTTGCACAATGCATAGGTTTGTTAATTACATGATACATGTCGTGAATATCAAATTGCGAGAAATTATAATGTAATGACAATTATCACAACCATTTAACGGTGGGAGTCGAACCTAAGCACTCTATGCCTCAATTTTGTCAGTAGAACTAAACTTCAATTCATCGCCTAGAGAGATTTCTTGATTAACACGCTAATTATGTTGTTATTCATCTTTTAAGAAATTTATACGATTTTAATTAATCTTGTTACAGGGATGAAAGATTCGAAGGAATTTGCATTGGAATTATTTGATGCATTAAGCAGAAGGAGAAGATTGAAAGTTGAGAAGATCAGCAGAGATGAGCTTTATGAATTTTGGTCACAGATCACGGATCAAAGTTTCGATTCCAGGCTCCAGATTTTCTTCGACATGTACGCATTCTTAATTAATTTTTTAATTAAGTCAGCTTAATTAAGTAATTAAGCTGGAGTAAAAAGCAGAATCAGCTTTATCATGCAATAATTTAGAAATGTCGGGCGAAAGGTAAAATTGCTTGGGTTTACTTAAGAAAGAAGAGTTAGAACAAGGTTTGATTATTGCGTGGGGATTATCTAAAGGCTTAATTAATTAATAGGGTAAATTACATGCAAATCGCCTCGTTTTAGTGCTAATTATATAAAACTCTTTGATTTTTCTTAAATTACAACAAGACCCCTTCAATATATAAAACGTTATTGGTCATAGCGTTTCTATGAGAGAGATGCTATTAACAATAGCGTTTCTTAAGAATTTAAATGTCTATTCAACCGCCCCCCTTGAAATAAATTGATAATAATAAATAATTGAATTAATTTATTATCTTCCTGTTCATCTAAGGTTTATTTATAAGACTTATGCGGGTGAAATTTAATGTAATTTCAAAAAGATTATAAGATTATCGGTAATTAGCACTAAAAGGAGGGGTCTGTTGGTAATTTTTTATAATTAATAATATATTGATTGATTGATGCAGGGTAGATAAAAATGAAGATGGCCGGATCACCGAAGAGGAAGTTAAAGAGGTAACCCAAATTTCTTTCTTTTTGTTTAATTAATCATATTTGGACTATTAAATAGTGGGTAATCACTCTTTTAATAATTTTTTTTAAAATTAAGGTAGTAATGATTATGATGTAAAGCAGCACAGTCTGTCAGATTCCGGTGGATTAAATAATGTAGCGCTGACCTTTTTTTAATCAAAAGATAGTAATAAATTTATAATGAGATGAAATATAATTTAAATTTTTTTTCTGTAAATTACAATAATTGACGCTAGTATTCTTCTTAATGCAATTTTAGGATTTAGTGGGATTTTTTGTGGGGGGTGGTTGGGGTGGGGTGGGGTGCGGCGTTAACATAGATAGACCTGAGGTTAGGCGTGATGGGTGAGCACATTAGAAAATTCTCATAACCAACAACTCCAATATATGTAGCAAATGTAAATCTCAATAGTATTTTCTTGGTCCAACACCTTATCTATTTGGCTAAATATATAAAAATTCCAAGTGTATGGTATATATATACACACACTATTATAAAATTTAAAAACACCGTAGAGAAACTATTTTGAATTGTCAAACAATTTTGATGAAGCCATTGCAATTTTATTTTATTAGTTATAATGCACTATGTAACTAGAATAATGACACATCAATAATTTTGGTATCTTAAGGACAATCAAATGGCTTGAAACACCGGGTATAGAAAAGTTCTTTTCTTTTTTAATTTTTTTAGATATTATTTCTCATCTCTTTTTCATTTAAACTCAATTAAATTTGATAAGAACTAAATTTATTTCAAAAATGTTCTTATCAAATTTAATTTGTAATTCTTTTTAACCGGGGCATAATAGATTACGTTTGTTTGTTTGTTATTTTTTTTTTTTTTTGGAATGTAGATTATTATGCTAAGTGCGTCTGCAAATAAGTTGTCAAGATTAAAAGAGCAGGCGGAAGAGTATGCAGCTCTAATTATGGAAGAATTAGATCCTGAGAGGCTTGGCTACATTGAGGTAGGAATCTCTCTCTTTCGTCTATACTTTCTTAATTTATTTAACTCGAGACGTAGGTAATCGAAATAAATATACATAATATAATATATAGGATTGCAATTAAACTCTTTTTTTCGTTCTGTTTAATTTATAATTCATATAATTGCTCCAACAATTCTTTGTTGCTTAACGCGTTTTTTTTTAATCTAACAAAAGAAAAGAAAACAATGATATTATTTGTAAGCTTAGTCTACATTTATTATTTTATGCCTCACAAGTTAGTGACGTGTTGACACATATTTTAATATTAGGTGGTATGTTGATTTTTTTTCCAATCCACATATATAAGAAAAAGTAATAAATTGTTTGTACACCAACCGCAGCATTTAGGCTACTAGAGAATGAAAATTGGTTACAACTAAAATTGTCATGTCGGACTTTATCTCCCAAAAAGTCAGTAGTTAGGCGACAAATGACTGTCTAGATCCTATTAATATTGGGTTACCATATTGTTGAACTATACATGTTAAATAAAAAAAATTGTTGTATTCAGTATATGAAAGAATAAAATGATTACCAACTCTGAATATATATAGCTAGGGGAGTAAATGAGTCGAGCCGAGCATGGTGATTTTTTCAGGCTCGAGCTTGAATTTCTTTGCCGAAAAAATAGCTCGGCTCGAGCTCATGAGCTCGAGCTGTCAATTTTGCTTATGTTTTTTAGTTTTTTTTATTAGCATAATCAATAATATAGAATATAATATATTATTAATATTTTAATATTAAAAATAAAAAAGCTCGGAGCTGGCTCGTGAGCTTCAAATAGAGGAAATCTGGCTCGAGTCAAGCCGGTTCGGCTCAATTGACCCATGTATATAGCCTTTTGAATTTGTCAAGACCGCCTTGTTATAGTCAAATATATTGCTACAAATTGAAAAGTTGGATGAGGGGACGAAAATGCCAAAAAAGAACAGAAAATGTTTTAAGTTGAATAATTGTACTTTCAGATAGTAATACGATTAGTAAGATGAAAATGAAGTTAAGAATTACCTAAAAGCAAAAATTGGTGAAATTTTTATGCATTTTGTTTTATTAATTTATTATTTCAAATATTATCCTAGTGGGCTACAGCTTTATGTTTTCAGTAGCTTTCTTTTGCCCTTTATTAATAATGTCACATCATTACTTTAAATTATATAATATTTTTTAGAGAAATTTTTAATTTTTAAGGAACGAGTTTTATTTCAAAATCGATCAAACAAACAAGTCTTATTTTCATTATTATGTATAAAATGGTTGTAACTCATAATATGTTAGTCTATTTAGATAGCTCAAGTTAGGATGGATCTCTACATTTTAGGTTTAATGATTATTTCATTCCATAACCAATTGAAGTATATAATTATGGCTAAAGAAAGTTGTCATGAGTTGAGGGGCACAAATTTTAAAAAGAACGATCCTTGAAACGTGGTTTTCTCAAAGCGAAAAAGTCTAATTAGAATTACGTACACACGAGGGAGCTAAACAGTTATTTTTGCAGTTAAAACGTAGATTTTGAATTCTTAACTATAAAGCTTATTGTAGAATATTTTGGTAGATGGATGCTATTTTAGAAGTAGGTTTGTTAAGAACAGTTTCTTGAAAGAAACGGTTTGCTACCTAATTCCTGTTAGTTGAGCTCAAGACGAAGACCAAACACATGAAGAAAATTTAAATATGATTCAGTTGAAAATTGTCTTAGAAAACCTTTATAAAAGCTCCTAATTGCTGGCATCGTATCTTATTTAGTGGACCGTGTGTACGTCAATATAGATATATACTGGTTTCTAAATGTCAATTATTCACAAAATTATACACAAAAATAAAGATTACTTAATAATAAAGTTTAAAAACTTAGCTACAGTGGAATAAGAATTAATAAGATATCAATTCTCAAATGGGCAATGTATTACATAGTATCTTCTACTAATCGAATAACAGAAAATACAAAAGGCTTCAGAATTTTAGGTACAACTAGCAAATATTTCTTTCAAAACCAAGTACAGCTGAGCAAAGTTTTTCATTGCCTCAAGTCCTGAAACTATAAGTATAACAGAAGATATTACTAGATCTGGCAATAAACCGAGCTTAGGGAGGGTCAAGTTCAAAATCGTCGGAATTTGAATATTATAGACTCAAACTCAGCTCATAAACTTGCCAACTCAAACTCGGCTCACACTTTTTACGAGTTTCAGACTTATTTCGGGCCGACTCACGTTATCCATTTTTCTGAAAAAGAAAAAATATACAATAAAATACATAATAAGAGACTAATTTTGAATAATACACTAATTAAAAATCTACAGTAAAGTATATGTACAATTTAAAATTTTATTAAAGAAGTCATGAAGTCACGACATTGATTATGGTCTTTTTTGATATATATATATATATTAGTAAGTGTAAAATTTCATCTACTAACCAGGTTTAATTTGTAAGCTCTAACTCAGCCATGCTCAAATTCAACTAAGCTCAGCTCAAACATAAGCGGACTGAACAATTAGACTTCAAATGCCTGGTTCAATTGACAGCCTAGATATTACACTGTACATATTACAGAAGATTTAAATTTTATAAACCACAAAATAATTTCTAAATCAAGAATCTCAAAAGGTGCCTATATGCTTTACCATTTTCTACCTTATATACCAATAAAACTTTTTGCTTGTAGTCCACCCCATGTGGACTTTCTGTTTTCCGGACTTCAAATGCGTGTTTTCAGCACTCAAACACATGTTACATGAAACAATAATATTTGGTCCAACAATATTGCAATTGTCCCTTAAATAATCCAATCACACATCCACATGATATAAATTAACTTTATATCGTATCATATCGTATCATATCTGATGCATGTTATTTTCCATGTCATCATAATGATGATGGTGCAGCTATGGCAGCTGGAAACACTATTGTTACAGAAGGACACATACTTAAATTACAGTCAAGCCCTAAGCTACACGAGCCAGGCCCTAAGTCAAAATCTTCATGGGCTTAGATATAGAGGCCGGATTAAGAGAATAAGCACAAAATTGGTTTACTTTTTGCAAGAAAATTGGAGGAGGATTTGGGTTATAACACTGTGGATTATGATAATGATTGGGCTTTTCATTTGGAAATTCCATCAGTACAAACAGAAGAATGCGTTCAAGATTATGGGTTATTGCCTCTCCACGGCTAAGGGTGCAGCTGAGACTCTCAAACTAAATATGGCTCTTGTATTATTGCCTGTGTGTAGGAACATCATTACTTGGCTCAGGGCCTCTAAGGTGGGCTACTTTGTGCCCTTTGATGACAACATCAACTTTCACAAGGTACACACATCCCACCCTCAATTTAATTCTATAGTCCTATTTGCGAAAACCCGAAAAAAAAAAAAAAATGCACTTTTGAGTTTTGTACTAAATTTAAGTTGTTTTTTATTGTTTGGTTTAACTGCTTCTGTTATTCTAGAAATTTAAAAAAAAAAAAAAACTTAAAAGTAAAAGTATGTTTAAATATACTTCTACTTCTACCAACTTCTTTATTTATTCTATTCTTTTAGCATTTTTTAAAAAAAACCCAACTTCAATTTTTATGGCACTTTTACGTCTTTTTCCTAAAATTCAGCATTTTTTTTCGAAGGCCAAGTCTAGTTCATACCATGGAACTTAGAAGTGTACCAACCCACCGGGTGTTCAAAAATTCCACCTACTCATTCTTACTCTATTTTCTTGTTTCATACGTTTATTTGTGACCCCATTTGCATGGCTTTAGGAGTAAGTCAGCGGTGATTATAAGATTATTTGATTATCTACATGAATAATACTTGCTATAATATGAGATGACTTTTAGCAGGTCAACTTAGCGTCAAGCAGAAAACTTTGACATTTGATTTTTTTTTTCTTTTTTTTTCTGCCATATCTATTTTTCAGATAGCCCTTCATGAGTGTATAAGAAATAAGCTAACGAGCAACATAAAATTAAAACTTTATTTAGGTATAAAGTATTACTTCCATACCAGTTTCATGATCACTAAATTGGTTTAACATGATAAATTATTCGTTTTCTAGTATCAGTTTTTTTTTATTTATTTTTTTAAGATAAGGTATTATTAGCCTAAATATGTGAGGACATATAAATCAATTCCAAAATCTGGAAAATATGTAAATGAAGTTATTGCTTTTGAGTTTTACTAATACCATATAATGGAAAAATTATACGCATTTGTATGGTCTATGGGACATGTTAGGCAATGTTAGATGTTAGGCCAACGGAGGATTTATTAAAGCGAAAACAAAATGTGAAATTTCGAAGCAGATGGAGCGTTTCGTAATTACCTGGACCAAATATATGTTAATTTTTCTGAAAATTATTTTGCTCCATGATTTGGCTGTCATTGAGTTCTTATTTCTAAAGTCAAAGCAATGTATTATAGATTTAAATTAAATAAATAGATTGGGAGTGTTCTCATCCGTTTCTGCTTTCTCTTTTCTTCGTCTTGTAATGTATACAAACAGACAATTGCTGCAGCCATTGTTGTAGGAATCATACTCCACGCTGGCAACCACCTCGCTTGCGACTTTCCAAGGCTTATTAACGAATCTGATTCCATATACAAGCGTTACATGATTGATGATTTTGGTGATAGTAAGCCCAAGTACATGGACCTTGTTAAAGGAATCGAGGGCGTGACAGGAATCCTAATGGTGATTTTAATGATAATCGCTTTTACATTGGCAACACGGTGGTTTAGACGGAGTCTTGTTAAGTTGCCTAAGCCATTAGACAGGCTCACTGGCTATAATGCCTTCTGGTATTCTCACCATCTCTTTGTCATAGTCTACATCTTGCTCATCGTTCATGGCACTTTCCTTTATCTCGTTCACCATTGGTACCAAAAGACGGTATGTATACATATAGCCCTGATGTTTTCACTAAGTCTTTGTTTGGTTCTTAAATTTTTGGTGATGATCATAAAAATAAAGCACAGAGTACTATAAAAATTTAAGTATGCATACTGTTTTCCTTTCCGAGGACCAAACGTAGCCTTGGAATCAAGAAATTAGAGCTTAACAGTGAAGAATATTGTTTTATATATTTCTCTGCATTTTCCTTTGGCTGTAGACATGGATGTATCTTGCAGTTCCTGTACTTCTCTACGCGGGAGAGAGGACCCTTAGGTTCTTCCGTTCAGGTTTCTATAGCGTTCGGCTTTTGAAGGTGAGCATAACTTTGATTATTATTGTACTCTCCATTTTTGATATAGGCTTTCTTACCTCTGTTAATGTACCTTTCTTTTTTTTTTAACCTGCAACGTTTCAGGTTGCCATTTATCCTGGAAATGTTCTAACATTACAAATGTCGAAGCCTACACAGTTCAAATATAAGAGCGGACAATACATATTTGTCCAGTGTCCAGCCGTTTCTCCATTTGAGTGGTAAATTACAATGGCTAACAAATAGATGAAGATATTTAAATGCATGAGATTCTGTCAATTAATCTGTTACATAACATTCTTTATGAAATGAAATACATTTTTTTTAAATCTTGAAAGTACTCTATAATACAAATATACAGGCATCCATTTTCAATTACATCTGCACCTGACGATGATTACCTTAGCATTCACATAAGGCAGTTAGGTGACTGGACACACGAACTCAAGAGGGTATTCTCCGAGGCGTGTGAGCCTCCCGTTAGTGGAAAGAGTGGGCTACTCAGAGCTGATGAAAGTACCAAGAAAAGGTTATGATTCTCTTATAATCAGTGTATGAAGCTTGTGTATAAATCCATAATCTGAAAGTATTGTCTAAATCCAGTATGCCGAAGCTATTAATTGATGGACCTTATGGAGCTCCAGCACAAGACTATAGGAAATACGACGTCCTTTTACTTGTTGGTCTTGGGATTGGAGCAACACCTTTCATCAGCATCTTAAAAGATTTACTCAACAATATTGTCAAAATGGAGGAGCAGGCTGTAAGAATCGTCTTTGAATTAACCAACCTAAGTGATTAAAAAAAAAAAAAAGTTCAATTTAAGAGTGCCCGTTCACGTCTTGTTTCAGGATTCAATGACAGATTTCAGCAGGTATTCAGACCATAGTGTGGGATCTTCTGATTCTCACTCTATGAACAAAATTTCTCCCAAACGAAGGAAGCCTCTGAGGACGACTAATGCTTACTTTTATTGGGTCACGAGGGAGCAAGGGTCGTTTGATTGGTTCAAAGGCGTTATGAATGAAGTTGCCGAACTTGATCAAAGGGTAATATAATGTAACATGTTAGCATCAAGTTTCTTTTCTTATCAATTTTTCTAATAATCTGGTGGTTATAACCTTGAATTATAAATTCTTTTAGGGTGTTATTGAGATGCATAACTATTTAACAAGTGTATACGAGGAAGGGGATGCTCGTTCAGCTCTAATCACCATGGTTCAGGCACTTAACCATGCCAAAAACGGGGTTGACATTGTATCCGGCACAAGGGTAAGATCGTGTCCATTTCCTAAATCATCTGATGTCTGATAGTTGATGTGTATTATAATCCTATAACTACTGATTCTAACAGGTCAGAACGCATTTCGCGAGGCCTAATTGGAAGAAAGTCTTGTCTAAAATCGGTACCAAACATGCCAATGCAAGGATAGGTTTGTTTACCATTCGAAAGCTCATTTAAACACAGAGATAATTACATGCTCACCACCACCTCACTTATTGCTAAGAAACTCATGAAGTTTTGCAAATTACCAAGACACCTCACGTCAGACAACTCGAAAAACAGATGGTGGAATTGTAAATTGTAATATATTTTTCTAACATGGGAAGTTATGGCAGTTTTCAAATCTGAGGGTATTTTTGTAATTAGGGCTTCACGCAAGGGTGCCTATGTAATTTACCCTTAATTATGTTTGGTTTGGGTTTATGCCTTACTAACATTCAGGATTTGGTACTGTTGGAGCAGGAGTTTTCTATTGTGGAGCACCAGTGTTAGCAAAAGAACTCAACCAACTCTGCTATGATTATAATCAGAAGGGCTCAACGAAATTCGAATTCCACAAAGAGCATTTCTAGAAGAGCTAACACATATATGCTTAATACCAATATATTTTCTCACATTTTTGGGTTGACTCCACAATAATTTGAAGTCCCATTTTCACACACTATGGTGAAAATGTAGAGACGGGGCTGAAAAATACGGAAAACGCAACAACGGGACGATATTTTGTATATAGGATTACAGAAAATATACATAATACAGTAAATATGTTGATTCAAGTGAAGTTTCATTAGCAACACAACCAAAAATTGGTTGTGGATGGCAAGATGGCTTCGAATTTGAATTAGGTGGTAATAACGCAATGACCAGTAAACATCGGCCACGTAGCAGGATCGAAAGGGTGACAGGTGGATTCTGAGTGTATGGATGACATGGAAGGTGATGAAAGTGCGTTACAGCATAAAGGGGATTGACCTAGTCTATATATAGTGGAATTGGAAAAGAGATTTGTGGAGGAGATTAGGAATGTCTCTTTTGGATGTATGGGACAGGTATTTTTGGTTCAAATCTTGCAATAATTATTAATATTCTACCTTCGTTTTTGTTTTTTGTTTTTGAAGTGGGGCTCGAGGTCTCTTTATAGTACAGCATGCGCGATGTTTGGTGCTATTATCCTCTTTTTTTTTGTGCTTTCTTCATCAAATACAAGAATTATATATATAATATATATATATATAAATGTAAATTATGGAACTTGATTCAGTCAATGCTTTTTCTATTTTCTTCTTTTTTGACTCCATTAAGAGATTCAATGTGGTAGTCAATTTCAGTGATTCATTAGATTTCAATCAAATTAAGATTGCTCATGTTACAAATACACATGATATGACACAATTCGGAAATCACTCAGGCTAAGAGTGTTACAGGCACTAATTGTCCTTCTTATCTATATCTATCTATCTATACTATTATATATTTGAAGGGGGTGTTTGACCCCAATTGCCAAGTTTGACTCAAATTATAAATTCTCATAATTTTGAGTTTTTTTTTTTTTTTAAAAAAAGTTCCATTGGTTAACTTTCAAATTTTGAAATCTTCTCCATCATTAAATATATTCCATTTTCCATGGCTAAATTGAAGTTTTCCATATTTAAATCATAATGAATTTACTCTTCTCAATAAATAAGGAAACATATCAATTAGAATAATTTAAATTGCAATGGACCAAATGTTTTTGCAAGATTATACAACCTTCCACTTCTTCTAAAAGTTCCATCTGACAAGAATTGAAAATGTGCAGCACTATAATGACAAGCAGAAAAACCAAATTCAACTGCGTGAAGGCCACGAACCCGGATAGCATCATGTTGCCTACATCCCATTCAATAGTTCAATTGATATTCATATATTTTTTGCATATAATAATCAAACCCTGTTTGATATTTTTTCATACTAATATGTTCAATATAATTTTATCTTTAACTCATATTATGTATATCATATTCGGTTTTCTTTGATTTTATTGTTGCAATATGTTTTTGCTTTCATTGTTTTCTTCTCTTTTTGCTCAGTTCTTGAATTTTTCTTTTACTTTCCCTTTCATTCTTTTCGGCAAATATTTATTTTCATGATTTTATTTAGTTTCATATTTTTCTATATTTATGTCATATATTCATAATATAAACCCATTTACTAAAACATTCATGTACATATCTATTAGTTCATGTCATTCATGTTTGTTTTCTCATTTCATTTCTTTTTTCCTATTATTTTCTGTTTTTCTTTTCGGATTTCTTGGTGGGTTTCACCATTTTTTAAATTTTTTTATATTTATATTTATATTTCATGATTTTGTTTAGGTTCCATTTTTTGTTTTGTTTTACATATTTGTATCATATATGTGTGTAGACAAAGGAATTTTGCACCCAATTAAATAATGACAAGTGGAAAATACCGTATTAATTATTAATTTAAGTCTTTTAATTTATATTTTTGGGATTTATCAAATTTAATTCCAAAAAGTAAATAATTGATTTAATTGATATTTTAATATTTGTTTTATTGGCAAATCAAATCGCGCCACATGTCAAATTGAGGTGTTCTAGCCAATCAAATTATATCTTGCAGTAGGAAAATCAACGACCGATCGCACTGCGGCAAGTGGATATGTTAGCCAATCAAATGGCTCCAAAATAATTGATATTTATCTCTTTAAATAAATATAGATATTAAAGAGATAATATCAATTAAATTTATCCTCATCAAATATTAGCCAATCAAATGGCTCCAACGTAAATGATATTTATCTCTTAATAAATACAAATATTAAAGAGATAATTATCAAAGGTGTTTAAAGAGTTTGTGGCTTCTCCATCCTACACCTATAAATAGGGTCATTGGGAGCTCATAATCAACACACAAATTAAATTGAAGTTAAAGAAGACAAGAGAAGTTCTCAAATTCTCTCTACAAGTTTTTCAAATTTAAGAAGGTATTCAAGGCAAACTTCAAGGCGTTCTTGGCGAAATTCATCAAATTATAACATTTGATTCGAGATTAAGGTGTTAAGCCCTCGAACAAACGTTATAGAAGTTCAAATCAAGTTGAAGGAAGTTCAAAGCGACGAGTCGACCTTGAAACTTTCAACTTTCTCAAATCATTTACATCATCTGATCCGAGATTAAGCTGTCGAGCCCTCGCATCAATGTTATAAACATTCAAATCCGTATTGGAGAAGATCAAAGAAGCGATTTCTGCTCCAATATTCAAATCAAAGTTCTTGAAGGAAGAATCAGACGATTAGATTAGGGATTGTACTCCAATTCTTCATTTTAATCGATATTAATTCATTTGTCACTATTGTTTTGTGTTTTTATTTACATACATAAAAAATTATTGTGTACAATGTGTTTATACATACAGACAATGGATGTTTAACCAAATCTATCACTTTTCTAAGATTTTGGAAAATTCTCTCATCTAATTCTTTGTGTTTCTAACATTTTCTATTATTCAGATTTATTGATAGACTTTCTACTTTTAATCTAATTATTCTTTGTAGATTTCTATTTTATCTTGAATTAATATGGTTTTCAAAAAAATTCTTTCGCTTCTTAATTAATTAGAGCTTTCTTCGGTTTAAAAATTTAACTTTTAGTTTAATTTCCTTTTTATATCTCTAGCAATACCAGCTTCTTTTCATCTTTTCTTGGTTTGGATTAGTCCTCAAATTTGATAGATTTTTAAATATATTGTTCGCACTAAGTTTCAATTTACTACATGTACCTCTTATTCTATACGGTCAATAGTTTATATTTACTATTTCTAAATTTCTTGCTTATAGTAATATTAAGATCTTACAAAAAAGAGTTTCTCCAAATCAAGTTAAGTATTTCTATGTGGCTTTAAAAGTTAAGCTTGCATTTGCTTTCTTTTCTTCTTATTTATAAACTATAACATAAATTATTGTGAAAGATTGTAACTTTTTATTTCCTATTGATCAAGTCAAGAATATCTAGATTATATTGAATTCTACATTAGAGATTGATTTTGAAGAGATAATAATTATTAATTGATCTTGATGCATCGTTTCTTGATGATTATTGAGAGCTCAATGCATTTAAAGTCGTATATCATACATTTTGCTACATCTATTAGATTTGGTTTCCAACATGTGTCCATCTATTTTTAGTTTTAGTTTTATCTCTTGTATAGTGGAAAGTTCTTTTAGAATATATGATATATGATCAAGATTGTTATGAACTTTTTGAAGTTTTATACAGAAATATTACATTATTACTCTTCCTAAAATTTCTTCACAATTATGGACATTATATAGATATTTTGGACTTCTTTTTTTGTTTTTCATTAGAAACCAACTCATAGACATGTTTATCTAATATCTTTGGTACTAATAGATTTTTTATTTTCAACATAGTTGAAAAAACTAATATGTCTATTCCTATAAATAGATATTAAGGAATAATTGTAATTGAAAACAGTCAGCGGAGTTTGGTTAGGAGCATGTTCCGGACCTCCCTCCTCTGGCCTAGGAGGCTCTTTTGTCTGACATGGCGTTTTTATCATCTTAATATTATTATCGTTGTTTTCTCAAAAAAAAAAAAAAAAACTTGGTTCCTTTCAGATAGAAAGTTGGGATGGACTATTGCAAAAACTAATAAATGTCCCAACTTATATCGAGCAAATATGTTGAAAAAAAATCATAATTGATGAATTATGTTTTGTTTCAGCTTCGAAGATTTAAGTGCTATATCAACATCTCCAATTTGTTTGATATTGAATTTGGATGCTTAAAAGTAAGCAATAGATTCATCAACTTAAATACTTAGTGAAACTAAAATTGTTGATAGTTTAAGATAGGTGCACAACTCAATATACTTTAACTAATAGGAATGGAAGGTACACAATATTCAACATCCATATTAAAGCAACAATTTTTAAGAACCATCTAAGGACTAAGATTAACAAATTAACCAATATATATGAGTGTTGCTTTTGCATATTAATGAAATTGTTGATAGATTTATTCTAACTTACGACCACCCGTTTGTTTACATCATAAAATAATTGGGCTTTCGAAATACAGAGCCCAAATAGCCCAAATTATAAAAATTCGAAAAGAAGGGGCTGAGTTAATAAAACCCAAGAATCGAATCTGAAAAATAAAATAAAGTCCAAATAACCAATAATCTGCATTCAAGGAAGACGCGCCAAATTGAAAGATTTGAAAGAGCAGTTGAGGACGGTTGAAGGCAGTTCCCGAAGAAAAGGCACGTGGGTCCCTCAAAGGTCAAGATATATATGGCCAAGAGGGACAGAGAAAAGGACATCGCAAGATCATCAGACTTCTTTCTCTTAGCGTAAATTAGGAGTAGTTCATAACATAATGTAGGAGTAGCAATAGAATAGATGTAAGAGTTTCTTATCGAAAACCACTTGGATGCGGCTGCGAAACATGTATCCATAATTATCTATAATCATCACGATTGAAAACTTTCATGAAGGTGTAAATTATCGTTTATTCAAATTTAAGTATCGAATAAATAGTTTATGCACTGGACTTGAGTTTTCAATTTACCCTTTTGAATTCGAACATATTCAAATATGGAAATAATACATTTGATCGAAAGATTCTCACGTAGGTACAAAGTTATCTTGCGTCAGATTTAAATATCAGAGAGATAGTTTTTACCTGAACTTGAATTTTTCTTTTATTGTATTATTGTGTCATTCGAAGACGATAATCAACACCTAAAATAATACATTTGATCGAAAGATTCTCACGTAGGTACAAAGTTATCTTGCGTCGGATTTAAATATCAGAGAGATAGTTTTTATCTGTACTTGAATTTTTCTTTTATTGTATTATTGTGTCATTCGAAGACGATAAACATTTCAGTCAATTGCGGTCCTAACAACTAAGTTAAACAACACATCGAAGTGTTAAATTCTGAATTACCGTCTAGCGTATCGAACTCGAGCGCGGGGGTTGAAAGATAATTCTAAGTGGAGAATTATCACGGGGCTTGGAACGACTACTCGAATTCCTTCCCTAGTCGAATTTGTTTTTACTTTCGAAACAAATAAATGGCGACCACAGTGGGAGCTTAGTCGAACGCTCCTTTTATTACGGGAAACAATGGCTTCTCGAATGTACCGATAAGTCAAGAAATTCTTACGTTCCCAAATAATATCCTAGTACCATATTCAAGGGGGCAAGTTGTGCCTGATGCCCATATGGGAGGAAGTATTGGGGGAAAATTCTTTGATCCCTAAATCAGATTAAAATGGTTATTGAGAGGTTGTACGGGCCTGGTTTTCGAAGAAACAATAGGTAAATGCCAGGAAAATTGAAGACTCATCATCTGAAAGAGTTATGAAGAAGTATTGGGGGGAGATTTCTCTGATCTTATTCAGAATCAGGGATCGAGTGACTGTCTTGCCAAATGGTGTAATTAAACCTTCCTTTCGAAATTCGAGAAGGTTTATTCACTTCATTGGAGAAACGTATTTATCACTTTTACGCGATAATTTCGTAAAATGATTAACACAAGATAAGAGAGAGAATATGAAATTTCACGCACTGGATTATGACAAAAAAAAAAAAAAGCTCGAGATAGTTGCTCGAGCTAATTGCTCGAACAAACAACTCGAGCAAAGTTGCTTGAGCTAGTTGCTCGAACAGACAACTCGAACAAGCTGCTTTTGAATTGTATTATTGGAATGATATGACAAAAGTCCACTTACGGTGGAACCCCACCAATAGTTGTAATTATATTAATTACTAACCAATCACCATTGCGCACACACACACACACATATATATATATATATATTCATGTTGCTATTGGTGAATAAGAATATGTCAGAACTTTTTGTTGCTGGACATTGCTCTATATATATATATTAGATATATATGTATGTATATATATATATTTTTTTAAAAAAATAATAATGGAGAAGTAAAGGTTTACAACCCACAGTGACTTCTAGCATATTGCTATTTCGAGTAAAAATAATTCTCGAATACCTTGATATTTCAAATTCAGCAATTTCGAATACCTTGATATTTCGAGTTCAATAATCTCGAACACCTTGATAGTTCAAATTCAGCAATTTTGAATACTTCGATATTTCGAGTTCAGTGCGATAATTTGCTCGAAGTGAAGGTTCGAAAAGGGGTCCAGTTTCGATTTCGAGAGTGTTCACCATTTTGACCTCAAGAGATGCTGACTTAGTTAAAGATACCTCGACAGTTGCAGCTTCATTCGAAGGATCTGTTAAAAATAAAAAGGAAACCATCTTTCAAAACGGGCAAAGATTTCTTACAAATAAAGTAAAAAATGGTTATAAGTACATCTTTCGAAAGTATCTAAGAACTAATAAAATAACAGCACAGCAATTCGAGGACACTCCTGCTCGAACCGAAAATTTAGGGGGGAAGCTGCTCGAACTAAAAAGCAGCTCGAGCAAGCTGAGCATTTCAATTTTCCATGTCTTCCAAAATTTCACACTTCAAAGTGGGTGGTTGAGATAATAATATTTGTGCATATAAACATTATTATAATCACATAAAATAGATAGACATGTGAGGCCTTTTTACCACCCAACCTACAAGTTTTTGGGACTTTCGAGAAGAATGGCTTGCACTTTGCTCTACATATATATATATATATATATATATATATATATATATATATATATATACACACACCAAATATAGTATCACCCAACCTACAAGTTTTTGGGAAATGTAATCCCGAGGCTTACCATAAATTATAAAACGAAATGATTATTGGAGGATGATGTATTAAGAGGGTATTAGAATTGTTTTCTACACAATAACGGAGGAGTTGGCCGTTAAAAAAGTTGGGGTGAAGAAGATGACTATTTCGAGAGGAATGAGAAATAGGTTTTTTCTCTCGATAGTCTTCGAGAAGGTATTCTTCGAGAAATTGAAGTAAGAGAGAGAGAATTTATCTTTAACCAAAAGACGTGTCTTTTAATACACATGAACTCGAAACGTTCATGTATATTAGGGGGGCATTTGTTTACACCATAAAATAATTGGGCTTTCGAAATACAGAGCCCAAATAGCCCAAATTGTAGAAATTCGAAAAGAAGGGGCTGAGTTAATAAAACCCAAGAATCGAATCTGAAAAATAAAATAAAGTCCAAATAACCAATAATCTGCATTCAAGGAAGATGCGCCAAATTGAAAGATTTGAAAGAGCAGTTGAGGACGGTTGAAGGCAGTTCCCGAAGAAAAGGAACGTGGGTTCCTCAAGGGTCAAGATATATATGACCAAGAGGGACAGAGAAAAGGACATCGCAAGATCATTAGACTTCTTTCTCTTAGCATAAATTAGGAGTAGTTCATAACATAATGTAGGAGTAGCAATAGAATAGATGTAATAGTTTCTTATCGAAAACCACTTGGATGCGGCTACGAAACATGTATCCATAATTATCTGTAATCATCACGATTGAAAACTTTCATGAAGATGTAAATTATCGTTTATTCAAATTTAAGTATCGAATAGATAGTTTATGCACTGGACTTGAGTTTTCAATTTACCCTTTTGAATTCGAACATATTCAAATATGGAAATAATACATTTGATCGAAAGATTCTCACGTAGGTACAAAGTTATCTTGCGTCAGATTTAAATATCAGAGAGATAGTTTTTACCTGAACTTGAATTTTTCTTTTATTGTATTATTGTGTCATTCGAAGACGATAATCAACATCCAAAATAATACATTTGATTGAAAGATTCTCACGTAGGTACAAAGTTATCTTGCGTCAGATTTAAATATCAGAGAGATAGTTTTTACCTGTACTTGAATTTTTCTTTTATTGTATTATTGTGTCATTCGAAGACGATAAACATTTCAGTCAATTGCGGTTCTAACAACTAAGTTAAACAACACATCGAAGTGTTAAATTCTGAACCACCGTCTAGCGTATCGAACTCGAGCGCGGGGGTTGAAAGATAATTCTAAGTGGAGAATTATCACGGGGCTTGGAACGACTACTCGAAATCCTTCCCTAGTCGAATTTGTTTTTATTTTCGAAACACCGTTAGGAATGTTCAGCTTTACAACTATTTTTTTTTCTTTTCAAAATGATTAAATAAAAGAAAATAGGCACTCAAATGAACATGACTTAGTTTGACTCGGCATTTGAATATTTAAGGAAGTTTATGGTCGAAGAATATATAGTATCATGTTACAATTAATGGTTCTTCTCAACTTTGTACTTTTATTTATATCTCTGAAATTCTTACCGTATTCTTTTAGTTTCAAATACACATTTACTATAGTGAGCTAGATCAAATATTATTTTTCATGGTGAATTATTGTAAGAAGTAAATGAGCCTAACTGTAATATTGATGAGTAATTTCTATGCATTAAAACAGAAGAACATTTCTTATATCTTCTATTCTATTTGGTTTGTTTCCGTGCATAGCTCAGGATGTATGCTCCTATTTTATAATTATTGAAAAAAAAATTAAACTTGTGTAGATATAGGGTGAGTTTGGCCCAACTTTTACATAGTTGTTTATGAGATAATTGATTCTTGCATAATTGATTATGACAAAATTTAGGATTTCCAATTTTTCCACAAAAGTGGTTTTGTAATACAAAAATATCCAAAATAGAAGGGGGCCAAACAGTCATTAAAATAGCGTGTGGACTTCAAACGCATATTTTTGTTTTTCAATCGTTGGGTCAAACACACCCTTAATCCATTGCAGATTTTAACTTAAGAAAAATTATTGAATCAAAAAGACTTTTTTGACATAGTTTATCAATCTAGATTTAATCCATTGCCATGAATTTTATGCCACGGTATTACATGATCATGCTTTAAAATCTCATATTAGATTTTTTTTTTAAATTCTAAACGATGGAGATATCCTGACCCGACAAACCTAGGTTGATAGTTTTTTAATCATGGGTCACAGAGACCTTATAAGACTCCAAATAATGAGAAAAAAGTCACAACTTGTGACAGTCTGAAATTGAACTCAAGACCTCCCACATGAAAGTGGAAGTTGATACCACTAGGCTAACAAGCCTTGGGTACGTAAATTCGGAACGGATCTTCTATCCCACGATGGTGTACCACAATAGTGTCACATTATTGTGGGATTGACAAGTGTCTATTTAAAAAAATAGAATTATTATTGTGGGATTAATAATAATTCAAATTAAATGGACATTTGTCAATCCCATAATGATGTGACACCATTGTGGTACACCATTATGAGATAGAAGATCTGTTCCGACGTAAATCCCATATTAGATTTTAGATCGCATCACTATTTAACACCAGTATGAGTATACAAATTTTATGGAATGCTCAGCCCAATACCTATAAATTTAATCTTGTTAATAACTAGAATAGGGTTAACTTGGCCAAGAATATGGGTCCGGAATCTGATGCATCTCAATAAAGCCCACCTCCCTCAAGTTGGGCTGCAAATTAATCAAGGAATCAGAAATTGATATGGGCTACAATCCCAAAACCAACTTCCTAAAACTTTTCTAATAATACCATTTCAAAACCCAAGATTTGTTAACCTAGTAGTATCACATCCCACTTTCATATGAGAGATTCTGGGTTCAAATACTATCACAAGTTGTGACTTTTTTCTCCCTATTTGGAGTCTTATAAGGTCTGTGTGACCCATAATTAAAAAATTATCGCCCCGAGTTTGTCATGTCAAGATATCCCTTCGTCTATAATTAAGAAAAAAAAACCATGTCATGGTTTGGCTGTAGAAGAATATCCCCCCCCCCTCCCCTTCCCCCTTCCCCCCTTATATATATAGGTAACGTAGCATACGTACATTCAAATATAGTTGGTAGATTTTACCCAAGAAATGGGTAGAAGAAATGGGAAATTTTTATATCCACAAGTCTTGTGCCACATAATATCATTGTTGTAGCGTCATTTGAGCCATTTGGAGTTAATTGTGCAAAATAGATAAACATTTAACTTATTAATTCAAGACGAAGGAGGATATTCTAAAAATTCAGCCCAACAAACACGGGTTGATAGTCATAATTCTGAGTTATAAAGACTCTATTTAGCTCCATAAAAGATGGAAGAACCACAACTTGTGGCAGTCTGGATTCGAATCCAGGACCTCTCACATAAAGTGGGAGATGGATACCACTAAACTAATAGATTTTGGGTAGATAAACATGTAACTTAAAGGGTCCAGGAAAAAGGAGAAACTCTATCTAAGCCCAATTCAATTTTTCCTAGTATTTATCTTTTTCACACAATAATTATATATTATGTGTGGGCTGACTACTCTACACACACTTACGTAAAAAGAAAAAGAAACAGAAGAATATTCTAAGAGCATTAGTCTTAAAAGTATTCCTAAGAATATGTTAGAATTTTTCTCATCCCCAAGCATCATCATGTGTTATTACCAATTAAGAAACCAAAAATCTTAGATTATTGAATGCTAGGTTGGACCCCTCACCTCCTACAATAAATATAAGAAAACGAATAGTGAACCCCTATAGAATAAAAGGTTTAATTTTGAATTTCAGAAAGTCATAACAGGCAACGAATGTCATACCCTATTGAGTTACTAACTTTCGTGTAATGGACTTATGCATTTAATCATGGCCCCAATAATTAAATCTCTTGTACAACTTTGCTCGAAAATCTTTCAACCTGAGAAATTAACCGCCGGCATAGACTCCTTCTTTGACCTGCTCAAATTATTTTAAATGATAAATCAAACTACTTGATAAACGATTTAAAACCGTTAAAAACTTGTTTGAGTTTCAATGTTGAAAATCTATTTGAGCTCGATTTGTCGATATAAACCAAACTTGAATGCCTCTTTATTCAATAAATTTTGAAACTTGACTCGAGTTCGTTTCGATTAGCAAAAAAATAAAAAAGTCATAATTTTGTGGAAAAAATTTAATCTACTCAAACTCAACAAGTGTTCGGCTTGATTTAAACTCATTCTAACTCAGTTTGATTTGCAAACAAACTAAGCATAAATTAATACAAATTTCGAAACTCGATAATAACTTCAACAATATCTTTCTCATTAATCTACAACCCTAATCATCGAACTCAATATAATATATATAATAAATTCTCAGCAAGCCACTATTTCTTTAAGTTTCCGCAATTTACTTTCTATATGTATTCTTTATTTTAATATTTTTATAATTTGAACTTTAATTATTGTTTCCTTATTGAATCTTTTAATTTCCATATTATTTCAACAATGATCAATATTTTTGTACAATTTTTTGGGTATTTCTAGCTATTATGGTGTGTGTGTATATATATATATATATATGTGTGTGTGTGTATTTGTATATATGGATGCATGTTTCATCATACTTTTTTTTTTTTTTTAATTCAAGAGGAAGGGGATACCCTACATATCTAGCCCAACAAATCCGAATTGATAGTTATAACCTGAGCCATAAAGACTCTATCTAGCTTCATAAAGGAGGGGAGAGCCACAACTTGTGACAATACTGGATTCGAACCCAGGACTTCTCACATAAAGTGGGAGGTGAATACCACTAGACCAACGGGTCTTGGTTGTTCATCATACTTAGTACTTGGCCGTTACATGTTATAAATCCAACTTCTCATCTTCTCTTTTGTCTTTAATTCCTTTCACCAACATAACATATATATTTCCAAAACTCATCGAAAAAAAATGGAAGACACAAAACTTGTAAATCCCTCAACACAATGAAGAAAACACGCAAAAGCGACGAACAATTCCCAATAATAAAACCCTTCAATCCACAATCCAACCACCAAAAGCGCAGCTGCAAATGCTTAGTCTACATATTGCTCCTCGTCGTCTTACTAAGCATAGCTTTCTTAATACTCGGGCTCGTCGTGCTGTGTATCAAGACTCTGTTGCGTGTTTGCGAACAAACTAGTCTAGGGAAGGATTTCGAATGTTCGATCCAAGCTCCCTGAAAATTCACAACCTAGAATTATCTAATAACCCCTGTCTATATGTGCTAATGGTGGTTTACGCCTTGTAAATAACTTTCGTGATGTAAAAAAAATAATCAAGAAGATATAGTAATATTCAAGCAATTTAATCAACACTTAAACGCCCAAATAAAAATATATCTCGATAACTAAGGAAGATATGTTGAAATTTAAGCAATTAATCAACACTTAAAAACATAAAAGTAGATATACCTCCATGAATTCTTCGGTGAATTCTTCTTTACAAGGAAACGAAATGCTAGAAAATACCGCTGCTAACGAACCTATTTAAGATTATAGACTAATTATCCTAAATCTAGTTATATCTAAGCTATAAGCTAGTCTAATGATAGAAAAAAAGGAAATTTTCTGTAGTGATTGTTGTCTGGTCTTCTTTTCTCTTTTCTTCCTCGCATATATACTCCTGGCCTTCTGTCTTGGTTTTCTCGTAACCTCCACGTTCGCCGACTCCAGGAAACTACTCGTAACTTCCTTTTTAAATTTACTCTGCTTGGCGCCTGTTTTCCTGATCGGATCACGCTCCCTTAAACTTCTCTTCCTTTCTCCCTTTTTTATGATCATTGGGCTTTTAAAGACTTGCCCTTTATTCCTTGTGTTCGAGTTCTGGGCCCCACAGTTGACAGACCCCATTTTTGGCCCATCTGCTCTCATTAAGATTGCACTTCTCATTTGGGCTCTATATGAATTACCGGTCCAAATACCAATTTTTCTTATATGTAAACAAATGCCCCCCTAATGCTCATGAATGTTTCGAATTTATGGGCATTAAATATACTCGCATGCTTCGAATTCGTGAGTATTAACTGACACGCCTGTTCGTCTATTTATGTTCGAATTGTTTCGGTTTCATATGTATTAAAAAGACACGTCCTCTTATGAGCGCCTTTTCATATTTTTTGGCGGGTATAGAAATACGTGCCTCTTGATGAAAAAATGTCAGGGTTTTTCATCTTCCTGATAACTAATAAGTGTGTCTTTTCATCACCGGGTGTTAAAAATCCCTATAAATAGCCGATTACCTTTTTACTGTAGCATAACTATCTTGATTATCGACTTCATCTTCCTTTCTCTTCATCTTCTTCGAGTGAATCCGTACGTCCATCATCTTCGAGGGATTTCATCTTTCAACTCCTTTATTTTCGCGCGGTAATAATCAGAATTTCTCTCCTTCTCTTTCATTCCTTTTCGAGTGTCTCATTATCACCTCGGATTGATGGCTGTTCCCCCTCACACCGCCACCCATGACTTGGTTTTTTTGATTCCTCGAGCAACTATTCTCGACTGTGAAGCGGTTGAGGATTTACATAACATTATTACGGTGTTTAAAGGCCATTATAGCGACGTCAAGATCGCGATTCTCAAAGAGACCCATGTGGTGCCTCGATGGTTCTCTGATCGTCGAGGTCAGTCGCTCAACCACCTGACCCTAGGCCCTCGATTCGAATCTTCGGCCTTCGAGAATGATTCGCCTAACATCCCCGATTTTCTCGGTACTTGGCCCGATTTGGAAAGTGACAACGCTCCATTATGCTTGCGAGGGGTAGCCCCCAAGTTAGCTTGGACCAATATGAAGAAACCCATCAATGGGTGGATAGGCAATACCGATGTTTTTTTGTGGTTCAATCGTCTTCAGCAATTTCATTCGAAATGGACGAACAATCGAATCATGGGGCTTATTCGAATAGCTTGTTATCAAACACTTCCTTTTAAGCAAGTGCTGACAGATGCTCTGGCCCTTTCGTGGCATCCTTCGTATAACTGCTTTGTATTGCCTCGAGGATTCCAGATGGTAACACTCGAGGATGTGGCTTTAATTACTGGGTTATCTCCCCACGGGACCATACTTCCTACTGGAGAAGCGATTAGCGACTCTCAAGCCCTTTTGGCGTCTTCGTCCGAGTGGCTTAAGGGTCATGGTAAGAGTGGTGGTGCAAACATTGCTTATTCTACCTTGGTCACACATTTCTCAGAATGTGAAGATCCAGTACCAGCCTTCGAAGAGGTACTGTTCTTGAATTTCGTCTTTTCTCGCTTATTCATGAACTCTGGCTGTGTTGTAAACAAAACTTTCCTCCCTCTTTCTGCCAATATTGTGGCCACTATGGGGCCAATCGAATTAGCTCCTATAGTACTATCCCGATTTTACCGTATGATGTTCAATCTCCACCGGGACCCTTCGAATGCCAAGAGATTGTCAGGTCCCTTATGGCTGTTGTCCTTTTGGGCTTTTCTTTACTATCCTGAATTGTTAAATATTAGGACCCCCGAATCTTTCGAAGAAACGTCTCAAGCCTCTTCTATCTTCAAACCTGCCTCGAGTTGGGTTTGTTATGGGGAGGTTGCTATTAATTTGTTACTCCCTCTCGAGAAGGCCTCATATCTTTTAGCCCTGAGCACTGTTTATAACCCACTTTTCGTTTCAACTTGGTGCCCTTTTTTCGAGGTGAGGCACGGGCAAGCATCTTCCCATTGGTCCCATACTGCCTTTCCAGTTTGGTAAAGAGATATTGGCTCCTTGAGGCGCTCTGACGATGATCGTCCTTATTGGCGTTCTGTTCTGTCATCTCGAGATTTACTGTATTCAGATAACACTCCTGGTGTTGAGGTTTATAACCCCCAAGTAACTTTAATGTACTTTTAGTTTTTCAATTATCCATTGCTTATCGAGTACATTTGTCTGCTTCCTGACTAGCTACCTCTATTTCTGGCAGCTATGTTTGAGACAATTCGGTCTTGCTCAGAGCTTTGCATTTCCCTTTTTGGGGACGATGAACAGTCCGTGGTCGAACAGGCAGTATGTCGTTCCAAAAACCAAAAGGGACCGAGCGGAAATCATCATTCGAGGGATGCCGGCTTGTCAAATTCTCCCTATTCCAGTACCTGCTTTCTGTAGAACCCTTCGAGTGGAACAGTGTTTTGCTGACTTCTGGAACCGTTTCTTGCAACGGAATTACTCCAGGCGAATTATCTGGAAGTTGGTCATCGACGTTGCCAAAATTTGCGCGGTAGGCGAACTTTCAAGTCTTCTCTCAGTCGAGGTATGTTGGTGAATTTTTCTTTTTAATTCTTCCATTTTTGTCGAATATTAATTTCATTTCTCTTATTTTGGTACGATGATGCTTATCTCATTCCTCATGATTTAACGTCTGGCTGGCGATTCGAAGGAGATGATCCCCTCATTCAAGCACATGAGGGCTTATTCCGAGCCCTTCGAGAATCGGAAGCCCTTGCTCGAACCGCCCCTAGGGCTCGGGTTAGACCTCCAGCGAGTTCTTCCAAGTCGAAAGCCAGCTCTTCTACTACTTCAGTTCCGATTACTCGAAAAAGAGGAGCTCTTCTGATTCAAGAAGTTCTTCCTTCGGTACCTGAACAACTCCAAACTTCCATCGTAGATGAAGCGGAAGAGGTGGACCCCCAGCCACTTGTTCATAGAATTCGTAAATGTCCTTGATTGGCAGAATCGTCTGAAACTCTTGGTAATCATCTTTGTCTATTGCCTTGTTTTTTTATTTTAGCATCCTTAAAGGTTTTCTTTCCATTCGCTCTTTTCTTATATTTATATTCTCTGCATAGGCCCTTCCGTGGAAACCACTGACCTCGAAGAACGTCCTCTCGACCTTGATGTTGAGGAGACTCTCGAAACGAATTACCCCTTAGCCCTTTCACCAATTAATTCTTCTTCTGAGCTTTCTCCCGAAACCCAGACTGTTCTTACTGAGGATATTACCTCTTCTGGTGGCGTTTCCTCCAGTAAATATGTTCTTATTTTTGAAACTATTTTGTTAAGGTTTCTCTCCTTCGATCGGAGTTTAATGCGTGTTTTCTTTGAATGTATTTGTAACAGCCTCCACTAATATTCCACCCTCGTCTTTGGTCCCGGTAAATCCCATCTATCATTTTGATGATATGGCAACTATTGCTGGCCTTTTCTCTATCCCTACTTTGCCATCTTCGATCAGGCTATCCTTTTCCTCCCCGGCGGGATTTTTGACTATATTTGTGGATTCTTCCATTCTTAGCTCGAACCCTCCTGAGGGCCTTTTCCTCCAGCCTTTGTCGGGCCCTTCTCGTCTTCCGGTCTCGTCGGTACATATTGAAGAAATAGATCCGGTTCCTAATGATCGGGTCGTGCCTATTCTTGATCCGTCCTCTTCGAGCTCAGCGGCCCCATCAAAGATTGCTTTATTCGAAGGTGAATGTGAAAATTTTGTCCCATAAATTTCCTCTTCGATTTCTTACTTACATACGTATTTTAATTCCTTTAGGAGCGATCGCGCCTTTGGTATTTTCCCGAGGGGAATTAACTGAGGCTCTTTACGATATTCGCCGCTCTCCGAATGATGTTGTTTTGGCTACAAGGCTTCGAGCCCTTCTCGATGAGGGTACCTCGAGGGTTGCCGATCCATGGTTGCCCATGTTTCACGCGGCTCGCCAGGTGTTCGAATCATGACTCACTCGTCTTCGTGAACTTTTTGATCAAGGTATCAATCCATTTGAGGAAGACATATCCCCTGAACTTTTCCAGCGATTATCCCAACTATAGAGTCAGGCACTAGTTTTGGAGAGTACTCGAGCAGACTATTTATCTCGGATTGCTGCCATAGATGCGCAGATTGCAACCCTTCAATTGGAAAGAGATCGTCTTTCGGACCTCACAAATCGAGTCGAAGGGGATATTACTAGTCTCGATGACCAAATTGCCCAACTCACGTATGCACTTGATGAAGTGGTTGGGCCGGTTTTGCTCGAAAAGGATGCCTTCGGTTCTGCCCTTGAAGTACTGTTCAATTCTTTACATTTTATTCGATTTTAGAATACTTTTGATGTAATCATTAGATTAATGTAAGAAGTTTTTAGCCGTTTCAGGCAACCTTTCGAATATAATTGCTTCGTTTTCTTTCCATATGCTTGGTGCGAATTTCTTTAAATGTCTCGTATTTAAAGCTCTTCCATAACCATCTCCATTTAAATACTGAATTTTGAATGAGTTTCCTGATAACTTGTTCGAAATTAAAAATGGTCCTTCCCATTTAAGCGACCATTTCCTCTGAAAATGATCCTTTTAACCTTCAGGTAAAACCATTTTCCATACTAAATCTCCAATTTCTAAGGATCTTGGCTTTACTTTTTTGTTGTAACTTTTTTCTACTTTTTTCTTTCGGAGCTCGATTTGTTTCAAAGACATAGTTTGCAACATCTCATGATCTAATTTTTTGATGTTCATACTTTTGATATATTGTTCCGCTGTAAGACGCATTTGTTCGCCAACCCTTCTCGATTTAATACTGACTTCTATAGGAATCACGGCTTCATGGCCATAAACCAGTTGAAACGGAGATATCCCCAAACTATCCTTCTTGATTGTTCTTAACGCCCACAACGCATCAATGAGCAACTCGTGCCAATTTCTGGGATTATTCCCTATCATTTTTGAAATGCAACCTTTAATCAATTTATTGGATGACTCGGCTTGCCCGTTTGCCTGGGCATAGTACGGTGTCGAATTTAATAGCTTAATCCCGAATTGGTTTAAAAATTTAAGCATTTCTATGCTGTTAAAAACTCTGGCTTGATCAAACGTTATAGATTCAGGGATCCCAAATCTTGTGATTATGTTTTCTTTAATGAAATCTGTCACTTTCGTCGAATCGATGTCTTTGAAAGGTTTAGCCTCAATCCACTTCGTGAAATAATCGGTAGCCACCAAGATATATCTATATTTTTTCGATGAGGCAGGTTTGATTTCCCCAATGATATCCATGGCCCATCCTTGAAATGGCCACAGTTTGACAATCGAATTCAATTTAGCCGCAGGCTGTCTTAATATTTTTTCGTACCTTTTGACATTGCCTGCATCCCTTAGCATAATTTATACAGTCCCTTAACATTGTTGGCCAATAGTATCCATATCTGTGTATTAACCATCTCATTTTATGTCCCGCTTGATGTGCCCCACATATCCCTTCATGGGTTTCGGCCATGATGATCATGGCGTCTTCCAGATTAAGACATTTTAATAAAACTCCTTGGGAGTCTTTTCTGTACAGTTCCTGTTCGTCATAGAAATAATGATGCGCTGTTAATTTTAATTTATTCGAGAACCCTCCCTTCGCGGGGTTTTTAAGGTATTCCACAATTTCGCACCGTCAATCCTCTTTTTCTTTCATAATATCTATCTTATTTATCAAAACATGCCTTTGTCCGAAAGGTAACACTGTTCTTAGCTCCAGCTGGATTGCTGACTTGAGCAAAACAAAGTCTAGTTTGTATTCTGAAGCTAACTGAGCCAAATCGTTTGCTATCTGATTATTTTTCCTTGGCACATGGGTGATTTTGACAGTATTAAAATTCTTTAATAGTTCGTGTACTCGAGCGAATGAAGCTATCGCCAATGGGCTTACACATTTAAAGATCCCCTTTACTTGATTTATGATTAACTGGAAATCGCCCCTTATCTCAATGTTCCGAACATTCATTTCAAGTAAAACCTCCAAGCCTAATATGAGAGCTTCATATTCTGCTCTGTTGTTTGTATATTCACCTTCGATTTTGGCGTATATTTTGGTGATTGTTTTATTTGGAGATACTATGTATAGTCCAATACACGCAGTTTTTCGGGTACTCGATCCATCGAAAAATTCTAGCATGTTCCATCTCAGCAATATCCAAATATATTTTACAAAATGAGTAATCAATTATATGACAAATATAATACACTCTTCTTGTAAAATATATTTAGATATGACCGAGCTGAGAGCGGACTAGAATTTTTCATCAATTACTATATGAACCTTACTGTCAAAATAAAATAGGAAAGAGTAGTTCAACAACATCCCGAATAATTTAAAGTAGTTCATGTACGATAAAATCGGTTCATTTCTCATCATTGATATAATAGGGGTTGGATGACAAAAATTACTCATCTTACTATGATTTAATGATAAAAAAATAAACAAACTATTTTGTTTTTTCTTAGAGATGTCTTTCTGTGTTTTTTTTGGTAGCATTAGAGATGTCTTTCACAATTATCAAAAGGATAAATGTTTGAAATAATAACTTTCTTTTATTCCAATTTATGCAAATGAACATGCCATATGCATCATCAATGCATGTGGTGAAAGAAGAGATAAAGTTATTGCTATTAAATTTGTTCAAGTCTATTGCTATCCAATTTTCCTTTTTGGTAAGATAATAGGCTTCGAGGACCGGACCAGTAGGTAGGGTTTTACTATGGAAATTACACGGAAAAGAAGATGGCCATCACCTCTCATATAGGGATGACAACGGGGCGGGTATGAGGCAAGTATTGTAGGACTTGTTACCCGCTCCGTTAAGGATTTTTCATACCTGGACCCGCCCCGCCCCAAACCCGGCGGGTACCCGGCGAGTCCACCCATTAGACCCAGCCAATTTTTTTTTATTTTTTAGTCTATTTTATTCTCACAAACGCATTCAAAACATATAAAATAAGTAAATAACATCGAATTGATTAAATGTAAACAAATCACTATAAGTCATTCGATACTTAAAGGCAAAAAGAAAATTCAAAACGACTAAACAAATACAAAGTTCAAAAAAAGTAGATATATAATGATTAAGGATTTTTTGTTGAAGGGTAGAATAATTGAGAGCATTTTTTTTATATAATTTATAAATACTAATAATAATTACATATATAAAATTAAAAATATATATTATGTTAATAAACCGGGGCGGGTATCGACTGGACTCGATATCCGGCCGGGTCTTGAATTTCGATACTCGGACCTGGGCCCGGCCCCATTTTTTTGGACTCATACCCGCCCCAATAGGAATGGGTCTGGGACGAGTACTCGTTAGACCCAGCCCCGTTGCCATCTCTACTATCATATGTGTAATTTAGTCAAAATCAAGATGAGAAATGACTGGTGCTTGCATCATAGTAGTACTATAATGAATTTTCAAGGTATAAACTTTGATAAAGACAAAATAAGACAAAATGAAAAGGAAATATGTTAAAGAAACGAAAAAGAAATGTGAAATTTTTAACATATTTCCTTTTCATTTATGTCTTATTTTATCTTTATCAGAAATTCATTATAGTAGCACCAGTCACTTGTCATCTCATCTTGATTTTGACTATATTGCACATATGTTAAAGAAATGAAAATGAAATGTGAAATTCTTACCAAAAAGAAAATGAAATGTTAAATTGATTTATGTCTAATAAGTACTTTTTATACGAGAGAAGTAAATTGTAAAAGTTTAAATTCGTGGTGAAATATCAATTCCAAAATTTATTGGGTAACAAAACTCTTACACCGACTTAAATAACAACCATTGATGTTGTAGACCCAATATAAGAGCTACAAATTGGACCCAGAAAATCGCGCAGTCCTAAAAAATCCACAACCCAATAATATTTCCCCTTAATCATCTAAATTATTTTTAGGAAAATATTATATACCACCGTTTTTATACCATCGATTTTTCAACGCCCCTTGATTTAGAAAGTATGAATATATTAAATCCATTAAAATCAATTAATTGCAAGTGATTTCTTACCAAAACTAGGGGAAGTGAAAAATTGGTGGTATATAAAAGGTGATATATAGCATTACTCTTATTTTTATGTGTTCAATTTGAAAGCACCAGCGACAAATGAATCAAATACTGGAATTTGTGAAATCAAACAGCAAAGAGATTAAGATCACTTTCTAAGGACTTCACTTAGTTACAAAAAGTAGCATCCTAGCCAAGACTACATCTATTTGCCACAATTTTAACCTCAAGATTTCATAATTCAAAGCACAATTACCCTATTCAAAATTTTGGAATGAATATAAGTGCCCTTTGTTTCAAGTGTCACAGACACACACACACTGTCAATGAGTTGTGTCCATGTCAAAAATAATGTAAATTTCTTGCACAGTTGTACAAATAAGCTCAAATTGCAAGTCTCAAAAGAAAAAAATATGAGCAAGTATAATTCAAAACCATCTCTATTTTATATTAGCTGTTGTGTAGACCAAAAACGAACCTGTTCTTGTGTAACTGGATATCAAAGCCTTCCCAAGAGATGTGGGTTGAGAAAATGCTAACTGTGTATGATCAAGAATCACGTCTTTGCAGAAACTCTTCCTGTAGTCAAGAGAAAATTTGGCAAAAATACTTATACTTCCCAAGAATCATAACAAAATTTGAATTAAATGTCATCCCTCTATATGAACGACGAACTTACCTTACGGCATCAAGTAGATAACTGGCTATGTGCTTTCTCCTGTTAGAAGGAGTTACCCAAATTGCTCTAATGCCACATAGTGCTGGTAGAGCGTCGTCCTCGCACAATATCATTCCATCATGGCTACTTTCTTTGGGACGGTTCACAATATTCCTTCTTATGATTTCTCTTTTGAGACTAACACCACCAAATTGAAAAGCAATTGAGCTAGTTTTTCTCTTCGAAGACATGTTATCATATTTCTCACCCATTGAGCTTGAGAGAATCTTATAGGCCTTCTTTATTGGTTCAGCAACTAGACATCCCGATATTCTTTGTGATGAAATAAAAAGATATACCTGCCACCATGAGAAATGCATAACTTGCTACTCAAAATTTTTGAAACGAGTGGAATTAGATTTGTTGTTAAGGATTTAAAATCCTTACTTAAAATTTTCTAATTGATGTTTGAAAAGTTAGGAGATAGGAAGTATATTGAGAGTGTTATATATTTTGGCTACCTTAGATTGGTTATTAAGTATCCAACCATCTCCAAGCTCAATCTCCATCATCTGCACAACTTCCTTGACCTGCAAATTTCACTATATTTCCCATTGAACCTCTCTAAAATATAGAAACCGAACAAATCTTAGCCATACAGTACCTTATTTTGTTGAGCAGGAGGATCACCATCTTGCACCAAAATAATGCGACCCTTTTCGAGGACATCTATAATCCTTTCACCGCGCCAACGCTTAGAATCAATGGATTGAAAACCGCAAACATAAAGACATAAGAAGCAAGTGATGATATATTTAACAAACCACAACATATAAAACATGAAAAACCATATTGATCAACAAAGTACTACTTCACTACCTTAAATGGTATCCCATGAGTGTAACTCTTGTGAAATGTCTTGTGAACCTTTTCATCACTTTCGTCGCCGGGAGCATACTTGAACCCACACGACGTACATGTATGCAGTAGGAAATCCGACTGGCCTACCTCCAAATGTAACTGTGCATAATTTCTTTTGTTGTTCAAGACTTTGTTACATTTTGCTTGATCTAATTTTTCCTCACAATCACATCTGTTTGGGGCTTTGCTTACCAAACCACTACCGCTTTGACTACAAGGGGAAGAAACTTATATTCAAATTAACAAAGTCGAAAAAGCACCCAGAGTAGACAACAAATTTCAATAAGCAATAAGTCATTTTCCATAGGCTAGATTAATTATTCATAATAATTAATTAGGCCTTGGATTAACTTCACCAATTAACCCAACGCACCTATTGGTTGTGGTTTGATGTCTAACAACGTCGCCACGATTTCCTAGATGTTAACGATGAAAAGCAAAAATTCTGAACATAAGTCGATAAATCTGAAACTACTTCTCAAATGTAAATTACAAGTACGGCAATCAAAAAGCCGCCGTAAATTGAAATCCAGGAATCACCACAACAGTTATGTAAGCATAAAATTGTTTCAATTGAACCTACGGCGACTAAAACGAATACAAGAGAAAACCTCAAAAAAATCAAAGGAACAAAAATAAATCAACCGATCTGAATTAATTACCTTTCTGGATTAGAAATCCTGCGCTTGTAGGTGACGGTGATCTCCGTTAACTTTTCGACATCGGCAACAAATAAATGACCGGAAATTGGAGATTGATCGGTTGATTTCTGTAAGGGAGATTCATTGGGCTTGAAGAAGGCGCTCATCTTCGATTGCAGCATCCCCAATTCTTCCGTTATCTCTCGCTAACACTGAATTTCCCGCCAAAATAATTTATTCAACAATTTTACCCGCCATGAAGGATATTGTAACTTTTTGGGGCATTTGTCACGTTCGATCTCATCGAATCCAATGATCCGAGTGCGTATTATGTGTCTATCTCTTTCATGCAACAAGTGTAACAAGTGCGTGCATATACAATTTGAAAGAGATAAACATCAAGACGGACTTGATCTAGGCGTCTAGCATAGATTTTTCCGACGTCGTATAATCTCCATTTTACTTGAACCAAGCCACAGAAAACTCGGATTCCATATATTAAACTAAAATTTGTATGGTTTGAGATTTTCTTCATCTTTGATTCCATCCGTGTATCAGTGGGTCGGATATCTAGGGGATTAATGCAATTTACCTCCCCGTGAAATTCGAATATAGCAAAAAAGCCTCCTGTGATAAAACAATAAGCAATTTACCTCCCCGTGAAAAAAATAATGAAACACACTAGCTCTCTAAACATATTTAACCTAAATTCACCGATAAAAAGACCAAAATACCCTTACTTTTAAAAAATATTTACACTATATTTTTTATTTACATTTTATTTTTAATACTTTTATTTAATTTTTTGTTTTTGTTTTTCAGTCATCTTCTACCCAATTCAACATCTTCCCAAAACCCTAACCCTAATTTACCTTTTCCTCAACTCTCCAGTCTCCTCCAACATCCATCCCTCTACCAAACCATATACTGCCCAAGTCGTCGTTGCCGTCGCCGTCGCCGTCACTGCCTCCACCCACCGTGACCGCTACCACCGAAACCCCAATCGCCGGCGGCTGCTGAACACCCCAGATCCGCCATTGACGCTGTCATCGCCATCAGCTTATTAAACCTGTAAATCAGGTGACGACGAAGGCTGCTTAGAGGTAAGGCGATGGCGGCAGCGACAAGCCCTTCTTCAAGCTCCTTCATCGTCTCCGAAGTTCCATCTTCTCCTTCTTTGATTTTCTGAGGATTATGGTTGTGGAGGCTGTAGAGAATTTTGAAACTTGGAAGGTGACGGATGGGGATTGAGAAAGTTGGGTGGGTGGTGAGGAGTCGGCGGTGGCAGGGATGGCCGGAGAGAATGAGTTGTAAAAAACAAAATATATATATATATATATATATATGTATGTATTTATATGTAAATCTTGAATATATATATATAAATATATAAATACCATATTATATATAAATCTTGTAATATATATATATATATATAAATCTGGTATATATATTTATAAAGGTATATGTTTAAGAATCTATATCAATTTATAATTAATAAAATATATAATATAAATATAAAATATAAGAAGTATAAACATATATTTTATATATATATACAAAAATATAGATACATATTATATATTTATATAATAAATTAAAATTATAAAATATATTTAATAATGAAAATTTAAAATTATATTATAAATATATATAAAAGGATAAATATTGACCATTCATCCCTATTAAGATGAATGAATGATTGCTATTAATTGATTAAATAATAATTATGTATTTATTCTCATCCGTTAGTTTTAGCCAATTAGATCCAATGATTGTTAAATAGGGGCAAAATGGTTTTATGAAGATGAAAATATCATAATCACTTGCAAAATGCGAGAGTGAGGCGCGTGGGGAGCTAAACTGTCTCATTTTGTTTTACGGAGAGGTAAATTGCTTATTGTTTTTTCACAATGGGCTTTTGTGCTATATACGAATTTCACAGGGAGTTAAATTGCATTAAACCCGATATCTAGTGATGGGTCTTGATTTCTCCCCCTTTCGGATTTTTTGATAAATCTCTCCTCCACATCTGCCATGAGGCCGAACTATCCAGAGCCAAATAGGATAATTCTATTGTACATTTCTATGCATAACCTTAAATGATATTTCACATTCAGTATAAATTTAATATGTACATATTTTACTATATATATCAAATAAAATATACACATATAAGAAAATATTTTTAATCTTCTCATGAAAAGTCAGACTTAAAATTTTGTAGATAAACTAATAGTACAAAAGATTGTTAGTGCGTACTTGTTTGTTTATTAAATTGTGTGCTAAAATCAGCCAAAAAATATTGTAAAATAAGTGTAAGGTTATGAAAATTATAGATGATCTAATGTGACATTACTAAAACAAATAACAGTGAAATTAAATATTACGGATATAATCCATATTACTTTTTTTTTTTTTTGGCTAAAAATCTTGTTATGAAATTTCATGTTAGAAGTTTTGATAATGATAAAATAGGATTTGTGTTTGAATCCAAAATTATGTAAATTTGATTTTATTCGAAGACTTGTATAGACTTTGAAAGTTATTAGTTTTATAAGGCTATTTATCTTTGTAGCTTTTAGGCTAAGTATTTGAGTACTTAAACGTTGATAGAATTCTAGGTGAGTCTATCAAATTGAAGATGAAGATCAGCTCTCGAAGTCAACAGAAGATGAAGATCGTTCAAAGCGCCCAACAAGTGCAAAGATCATTCAAGATTAAATGAGCGTCAATCTGATGCAAATTCACCTGAAATAAATTCGAAATCAAGAAAGACTTATATGCAACTAATAACGGACATTATTCCAATAGAATTTAATTTCAAATGCATTAAATGCTAATAAGAGCATTGAATGTGATATGTACATTTGACGTACGGATAAGTTTGGATTGGACTATCAGAATTTCAGAGTCTGTCACACCAACATTTTTGCAACAAAATTTCAGGGATAAAGGGCGGAAGAAATTTCACTCGCCGCTGTGAGAGGGCACGCGCCTTGCATGTGTCCAACGTACAATTTTCCCAATAATATCTATAAATAGGACTTCAAACAAACCCTAATAACGTACAATACAAAAAAAAAATGTAAAAACTCTGTTGAAATCAAAGTTCATTACAAACTTTAGAGACAAAATCATTCTAAGCTTTTATTCATCCCAAAAATAGTCACTTTATATCTCAAACATCTTCCTATTTGAAGAACCTCACGAATATTGAGATATTTCCATCGTTTGATTTATCAAACAAAATCCGTGACAGAACCTTAGCCAACCCTTCACCTATGTAAAGAAGACGTTGAAGATTTAATTTGCTACATTTCTGAGTGAAAGGGGCAAATACTCGTGGAGAATATTTGAAGCAGAAATTTGTGTGACCAAGCAACTCAGTTTATTCTTCTGTGTTTATTCATTGTATTCTAGAAGAGTGTTTATTCATTGTATTGTAGAAGAGTTCTAAGTGAATCTTCGTGAAGCAATAATGAATTCCTCCAGATGATAAATGAGAAGACAGGCGTAGCTGGGATTACATAAACACATTATGTTATTTATTTCAGTACTTATTGCTTTCTGCAATGTACTCTTACATTCATCATATTGAAAGTATAACATTCATCTCACAAAACTTGACTTCAAAACAAAGCAACTAAGTGAAAGTTAATGCTTCCAAACCTCTGATTAAACTAAGTCAAAATCTCCCCCTGTGCTATCTCTGATATAAGCGCTAAGAATTCAATCCTACTTTGATTGAGTTATCAAAACTCGTGTCTAAGTTAACTTCCTAAAAGGACTTAAACCAATGCTCGCTAAGCGTTCAAAGAAAAAAAAATTCATGTGAAATTTTTGAAGTTCAAAGAAAACTTCAGGATTTTTTCAACCCCTTACCCTTATGATACGTCACTTGGCACCAACAACTCTTAAGTTTCTATTATTTAGAAAATAATATACCACTAATTAAAATATCATAAAATATTATTCATTTAAAAGTCTCAAGCTCGTGGGTTGATTGAAAACGTTGTTCATCAAGTAAAAGATAATAGTTATACATATGCAAGAATAATATTAAATTAAACTAAATCAAATCAAATAGTTTGGAGTAAAAACTATTAAAAGTTAAAATTAATATTAATAAACAAAAAAATATATTTATATATATAGCCAGTTCGGTTCGGTACTGTTTTTTCAACACCAAAACCCAAACTAAACAGCATTTGGCAGTGGAATTTCAACTTAATTTTTAAACAGCGGTTTACTTATTAAGAAAATGGTGCGCGGTGTAGTGCAATGCGAGCAATTTGGGCGGTTTTGGAAAACCAATGTCCAGCCCTATCTGACTTTACTGATGAACTTAGAATTAAGTGAGAGAACCGGAAACTGAAGAATAACGACCTAAATGCTATTGTTTACATCAATTTATACCAGCAGAAAACTAACCCATATTAAACAATGGAATTTGTTGAATAAAATAATACGAATCATACAAAATGAATTTTCGAATCAACAGAATTCCAGGAGCTCTCGTAACCTTTTCAAAATCGAATGTCAAAGTCTTGACATATTTGATGAATATATACCCTGCATGTTACATATACAGAACTAAATGTTCTTGTCAAAAGATGACTACCCAAGTATTAACCATATGAGCTCGTGTTATATACAACTCAAATTCACTTATCCATTCAGAACTTAAAGAATGAAAATAAATATTCCCAACGCAAGCTAGATCATCCGACCTAGCTAGGATGTTCATTGAAGAAGTTGAATATCTATTTTGTAGAAGGCGTAGTCTCCATACTAGCCCTCAATCGATCATATGCACTTTGAATTTTGTGCTTTTCCTCCAAGGTCAAGTTAGTCCCTTCAGAAGACTGTAAAAAAAATAATAAGATCATGGTCATGGTGTTAGATTAATCCGTGAATTGTAAAATAAAAACAGAATATAAAGTCGAACAAACAAATATTCTTTTGATTTATCTTCCGCTCTAACTAAGGTTGTAAAGAGAATCTAAATGTGTACCAGTATATTGAACACATTCTGAAATATAGTCTCTACTTCAATATTGCATGAAGATAGAATTTTTCTGATCTTGGCATCTTTATACATGTCGAGGAGTATAGATGCAATGGCACAAATTTTATCAACTGAACAGGAACCAAACGATGAGCTAAATTCAGAAACCCAAAATCCCATCTCCTTTAACACAACATTTAATAGTTGGTTGCACCCATGAAACACATAAAAGGAAGGTATCAGGTAATATAGCCTTCTTTTCGCACCGATGGCAGAATCGTGATCATCTTCCTCAACATTCTGCACCAAAGTTAAGCATCAAATACATGCATCTCAAATTATTAAAAAAAAGGGTGAACTACGTGCACACCCCCTCACTTTAGTGCTAATTACCAAACCCCCCGACTTTTGGTAAATTACAACGAGACCCCCATTTGTAAGGTATACAGGAGTGAAATTGTAAGAATTTTTAAATACACAGGGGAGTGTAATTGTAAGAATGTCTTAATATGAGGGGACTTTATATAATTTCGAAAAGGTCGGGGGTTATTTTTTGGTAATTGATCATGAGGGAGTATGTAGGTAATTTTCTCAACAAAAAAAATAATCTGAAAGTTACTCACATATATAACATCGATCAAGTATTGTGGAAAGGCATGGCTTATGTTGACAATACTCTGATCAGAAATACTTGTTACTTTTGGATCTAGTGTGACAATCAATCTGAGGAAGGCGCATTTATTGTCCATCGGTATTTCGCTACACTAGAACATAGTAATTAAAGTTAAACACTGTTAACTTTAGCATATCAAAGCTAATCAAGTAATAAGCATGGACATTATGAAGTGAAAAAGTGACGTGATCAGAACATTATTAACATAAGAAATAAAATATAAAAAATAATTAGGATCCAAGTATGTGGTAGGGAACATACTATCTGATCAACAATTATCTTCTCCAACATCCGGAAAACAAGATCATGATCACCAAGCTGTGACAAATATGAGCAGACTTCTTTAGTAACACGTTTAACTGTCCTCCGGTTTGACTTCCTGTCATACTCCACAACAGGATTTTTTTCTGCAAGAAATCCAATTCATTAATCATAATTTAAAAAAAAAAGGAAAATTACACACAACCCCCTCACTTATTGTGTAATTACCAAAACCTCCCCTCACTTTTGTTGTGTAATCATCGACATACCTCTCATGTTAAGGCATTTCTTACAATTACACCCCTGTGTATTTTTCATTCTTACAATTTTACCGCCTTTAAACCATACAAGTAGACCCCCTTTTTTTTTTTGTTGGGGGTGGAAGAAGGAGGAGGGGGGGGGGGGGGGGGGAGTGTTGGTAGTTTCCAATAAGTGTGGGGAGGTTTTGATAATTACACAAAAAGTGAGGGGTCTATGTGTAATTTTCCCTAAAAAAAAGTATAAGCACTTCAATGCAAAAAGGACAAAACCAGAACGAGATGCAAGAGACGTGATACCAGGATAAACTCGGAAGCGTGACAGTAATGTGACATGGAAACTTGCGTAATCTGCAATTGGGATATGTCCAGCTCTAAAGGCACAGTTCAGAACCTCTAAGATACAGAAAACCATATCTGGCTCAAGATCATCGCCTGTGCCAAGGTGACAATGAGAATCCATTATAACACATTGTATATCCAACAATAGTACCATGCATAGAAGAGAATATTAAGTTTGACAGTAAATAGAGTGTTGCCCAATAATGACTACAAAAGATCTTTGGTTTGTTATATGATACTTACATAAGCAACATAAAACTAGTGACTGCAAAAGCAGGGAGTCCATGACACTGTAATAATAAACACAATGAAGGGCAAGCTGTTGAATATCAGGCGAGAGCTTTATGAATGGACCATAGCAAATGACTGCAAAATAGAGTATTACCATAAATATATGGCATATGTAATCCAAACGAGAAGGACAACCGAAAGTCCTTACCTTCCTCCTTTTTCATGCTGAAAAAACCTTTGAAATTGTACTGCGTAGTTTCAAATTCCCGAAGGATTGAAGCTCTCACTGGAGCCACCTGTCCCACGCGAAGTAGAAGGCGCACCGCAGCCTACAGAAAGAACAATAATCAATAAAGTATTCTGGCATCTTGAAATAAAGCTAGCCAGTAGGAAAAAGGACATGATGGAAGATACCTTGGAACATAATGGGTTTTTGTCATCCAACAAAATCAGCAATGAAGGAAGAGACTGTATCCAAGCAATTGCATAGTCCAATAATGTAGGATCATTTGCATCGAGGTCAATCCAGCCACTTTCCTGTTCATAGAATATTGAGGCCAAAATATTTCAGATACAGTGTATAGTATTTGAAAACACATAACTTCTGCTATCAAGTTACATGCAAGTGCAATATAGTAATTTGAAATGTTAAAATCAATCCTAGAGTGATACAACAATGAAAATAGCAAGTAGACATCTTACGGGGTCAAGCATTTCTTTAATTGCAGAAATGCAAGCCAATTTCATTGAAGACTCTGGATTGCAGTTTGTGAAAACCTCAGTGAAGGCCTGCAATGTAATATCAACAAGAAAATTGAAATCCAAAGTGCACTTTGATAAACAATCATTTAGAAAAATAATAATTTAATGTATAAGTACGGACCTGAAGAACACGGGACCTCCTCTCACTACAAATTTGCATTGTCAGCTTTGGAATGTATGGTATAAGTGGAAGCAAGTGTTTCTCATGAAACACTTTACCTGACTGTATTTGCAAATAATGTAGGTTCATTCTTCAAGTCATGCAAAATTAGAAGCAGAAGAAAGAAAACCACATGATGAAATAAAGACAATTGACGGTATCCATAAGTTACAAATAATACAACTCCATAAGCAAACCTTTGTAGACAATGAACTTTCAATGAATTCCAGAAACTTTTCCAACAAAGCAGAGGGACACTGGCTCCAGCAACTCAGCTGCAAAAATATTTTGGTAATCAAAGTATTTAGCATGAAGATTCGACCGTCATCCTGCAAGAGATCAAATATAACAAAATTAGATATATATTTATATATATATATATATGTATGTGTGTGTGTGTGTTTGTGTGTGTGTGTCCACGAAAAAGAAGAGCAGCCATTGGTGATGAGGACCACTAAAAAAAAGGAGAAGCAGAGTAACCATCATCTTGTCCCATATAAAGTAGAAGTCGAATAGTCACAAAATATAAGAAGCTAAGCCCTTGTTTGTTTATATTTTCAAATCCCATTTTCAGTATTCTCGATCACAAAATTCTAAAAATCCACACTACAAACTATTTTCAACAAAATACACCTTCTTTCAAATTCAATTTCCCATTCTCCAATATAACTACCTCTCAATCACTATACCCATCATTTCACACAATCATCAATCAATATTCATTTACTTTACAATACGTTTCTCTTCCTCTTTCATATTTTACAATCATTTGACCCATCATACACAACTAATCATTATTGATTTGACACATTTCACAAATTCCCATCATATTCTAAAACCATAAACAAACACACCAACACATTACATCAAATTCACACGAATATCCGTAGTACGCATTCCCCGATAAATTTTCAAGATTTAAACTCAAAAAAGCATAAGCAAACAAAGCCTAAGCTATTCACATAATGGGCCAAATATACCTTTTCCGAGAGATGGTAAACTAGGTTGAGGGGAAAAACTTCCCATAACTTCTTGAATATTATTGGCGATATAAATTGATCGTATGCAATCATATCCGACTTCCAACGGGATGGACGAATCTGAGAATCTGCTTCTCTAGAAACAGAAAATCCTACAATGAAATCTATACTCTGAAGTATAAATAGCATACAATCAAATGATTGACCATCTAGTTGGGAGGCGCTATGCATCAATGCGATGGAATCCTGGAAACAACCAACCAGAATGGGTAAAAGATCCTTCAATGTCTTGGTCCCTGCCAAATCTGGAATCAAGTTTTACGAATGTCAGACTTAAAAGCGAAATATTTGAGCTAATAATAGATTCTTTATCAGAATTTCAAAAATTATACTGCATATACAAAAATTACAAAATAATACCAACATATATTGCAAAACAATTGCAGCATTCCAAAATATTAAGTCCTGGGTGCACCATGATTTTGCATCAGAGACTTGTTGTTGGGAGTGGGACAGTAGCATAATTGCCCAACCACAGAGTGGCAGTTTATTTCTCAATCTTAGATGCATAACAATGGTCAAAACTCAAAACATGCCAAATTCCATAACAAACCAACCTAATTCAGGTTACAGTAGTAGCTTAAACACAGAGAACTAGAGTTTAGGTCAACCATGCACGAAAGCACTTTGTTTCAGATAAATGCATCAAGTATAAACAAACCAAGAGAGCAAAAATTGTCTTACAATGTTTTTAACATAAAGACTGGAAGACAAAAGAAAAATAGTGCAACAGCTGGTGGGAAATGAAACAGTTTTTGGAACTCACCAATAGGTCTCTCAACATCAGGCTCATAAGCATGAAGAACCTCACGTTCTGGAAATTCCTGTAACAATCAGCCATGAATATGTATTCTATTTTCCCCAAACGAGAAAAGGATGAGACCAAAACTCTGGGTAGCAGACAATCAATAATAAAATTTGTAAACAGACAAAGACATCGATATGTACTACAGTAGCAGGGTTCAGAAGAGTATACATTTTCTTCTTCTCTCTCATTACATGGCAACAGTGATAAGCAGCGAATCAATCCGGTGAGAATGCTCTTTAACTTGCTCTTATCATGTAACAAGTGGTTCTTGCATAGTAGATCTTTATATTTTTGAAGAATCTGCATACATGATCTTAAAGTTTTAGATAAAGAATGATGAAAAAGATATAGAATTAACAGTGTGGATAAGCCAGTGGATCATAAAGAACCTTATTATCAACTATCACACCTAAAACTGCATGAATGGAAATTTTCCACAACATGAGCGAAATACTAAGGAATGGCCAAAAACTAAAAGAATGACTTCACCCTTTCTATTGTAACACTAAGGATGTGATCAGATATTAATTTCTTTTAAAAAGAGTCACGTAACTTAAACAGTTGAACCAACTCAATCACATAATTCATTTCTTTTGATTTGTTAAAACTAAAATGTATTGAAAGGATAAGAGGAGCACATATTAGCTTAAAGATTATGCATACAATTAAGAAGTGTACAAAATTATGCTTGAATATCCACACACATAATGGATAAAATGCAATGACTTATCCATACGAAAAAAGAAAATCACGAGTATACCTTTTCAGCATATAAGGAAAATGAAGAGGGGAAGAACTGGAGAATGAGGTCGAAAAACTTGAAAGCCATCAAATGCACTTCGATTGCCAAATGGGTCATAGCATGAAAAGTATATGCCGTCATCAAGGAAACTATTGGTCCTTGGTTATCCTGTAGAACACCTTAAAAAAGTCAATAAAAGAACTATGATGTAGCACATGTGCACACCAATATGTGAGCTCACAGTCACACACAAACTAAAGGGAAGATATAAATCACAAACAAGACAAATCATAACAACCAATATTTTGCACACTTGCAACAAATAAGTGTAAAATTCCATGTACCAGTAATATTATAATTACCATTGCACAGCCAGGGAAAATTACTGACTTAAAAAGTTGATATAGTGTTTCACGAACAAACTTATCATCATCACCAATGCGTTCACGCAGTTTCTCTATGACAGCAAGCTTATGCAACTTAAGCTCATTTGGGTGCTTGAGGAATATATCTTTAACACCTAGCAATGCATCTAGAGAAAATAGAAATAATTTTTGTCAGTATTCATCACACAGTAAATGAGAATAAAGAAATCAAAAAGGAATCAACACGTTATTATAAGTTACCAAAAGACAACACACCAGGTTTAGATGATATGTTAACCAGTTAGAATTAGCTCCACTGCACCACAGATGGACATGTTACGAATTATGTTTTCTGTAGCACTATATTCTTTATCACACTCTAAAACTTCTCATTTTACAAATTGCATTTCGACCAGCCAATCTCATTATCTAATACTCTTAAGTACCTCTCTATGGCCAGGATTAAAAGGTTGCTTGATGGAATAAATTCCAATTACAATAATGATTATTAGCATTGAGAAACAATATTTTGCTCACTCATAAATGGAGAAAGTTAACTCATTCTACTTATTATTCTCAATTTTTTAAGAGAATAATAATTTTCAAATGTCATTAATATGAATTGACATCAAGATCAAGGAAACCTAATTTAAATTTGGCCAACCTGCCAAATGGACTGCCAAAAAAGTATCCTAACTGACCGTTCGAAATGATACGTTGAGAAACTATAATTTCTCCTTTTGCTAGCCTGATATATCTAACATTCAGTTGATCACTTCCATGAAATTTCCATGACCTATTAAACCCACCAACTCTGTGAACCATCATATGATCAGGTCAGATATGCTACATTGCTACTATATGTGGCACCAAGGAAGGACCTTTAGCAAAAACAAGTATACAGCATTTGTCATCATCTGCATAAATAAAATACCCAACTCTTTTTTAGATATATCTACTATCGCTTGACACGAATTTGCAAAATCGCTCACAACATCGTATTTTCGACTTCCAGGATAGAATTTTTAACTTGTGAATTACATAATTGGAAAGGAAAAAAAACCCAGACCTTTTCGGACTTTGGCATTGTGATGGCTTGTCTGCTGAAGAAGCTCCTTCAGTGTCAATCCCTTTCTGCTGACTGCTAAACCCGCCTTTTCAGCTGCTATACTTTGTTCTGGAAGAACTATTGCTTTCGATTTTATTTCAGTGTTTGTAGCATTCTTCGGTGGCGGCAATTTCCTGCCGATTTTCCGCTTTATTTTCTGGAATAAAAAAATTCAAAGCATAAGAATTACAGATTTTTTCTAAAGCTTCAAATCGAGTCTTTTTCACCAAAACACTTAAGAACTTCAATAGAATTAAGAATTACAGATTATTACTTTGAAATCCACCCCGCGTTTTTGAAACTTTTTCGACTGAGATTTGTTTTTCACCATTGTTTTTCGCCAGGGAATTTCAGTGCTGTATACAGAAGAAGGAAAAAGAAGAAGAAAATTTAAATTAGGATTTAGGTCTTAAGCCATACTGGGTTGGTACTTGGTAGATGATTGAAAATTTACAGTTAATTTAAACAATAAATTAGGCTCACGGCTTGTTTTGGGCCTAATTTTGAAAGCCCAGTAGTGTAATTTTTTATTTATAATTGGGCCAATTAGCAAAATTAATATGATTATATATTACCCAAGACTTGCTAGCCTTGTGGTATCAACTTCTAATTTAATGTGGGAAGTCCTGGATTCAATTTCAAGTTATCACCAATTGTGATTTTTCTCTCTTTATTTAGATTTTGTGTGGCCCATGATAAAAAAATTATTGGCCCGGGTTTATCAAGTCAAAGTATCCCACTTCGTCTAAAATTATTAAGTCGATCAGGTAAGTTATGAGTAGAAGTGTTGGGGGGATTATTAAGTTTTATCTTTACTTATATACTAATACTTAATATTTTAAATAAATTATAGTTGCATTGGAAGATTGTATACCATAGTTACTTTACATTCTCATAAGTTTTTATTGGTGAATTATGATAATACATTATTAATAATTTTGATCTTTATAAGAGGCTACTTATAAATCTACTTTTCAAATGTTAAATTCAATTCACACCAACTTTTAGTAATTAGTCCTAAACTACAAAATAAAAATAAATTGATTTTGTACATGGAGCAAAACTTATAACACCAAAATCCACCAATGATCGAAGACAAGACATTTATCATGACTTGATTCGAGAACTTGGAATCCCTCCAAGGGATTGGGTGGAAAGATTGCTAGAGCTGAATGAAAGCGCTAGACAGAGAAGGCATGACTATGATGAAGTTCAGCGCACCACTATTATAGACGTTGATAGACTTCTTCTGGACTTAGCAAATGAAATCTGCCAAGAAGAGGCAAACAAGAAACGACAGAAAAGATAACTGCTTAAATTTTTTTTTCTGTTGTCGCTTTAAATTATTCACTTTCAGTATAAATCATGTACGCTTACTTTTCATATGAATGAATGAATGATTTATTGCTGAAACAACTTGTTGAGGCTAATCTAACATTAGCTAACTTAACTAACTTTCCAAACGCTAACTTATGATTATTTTTGGGCTTTTCTTTGAACTCTTAATCTATAAAAGAGTTATAAGAGTTAAAGTCTTGACATCATCAAAAAGGGGGAAATTGTTAGGAGTTTCATGTTAGATGTTTTGATGATGATAAGATAGGATTTTATATTAGACCCTAAAAGAATGTAAGTTTATATTTTCATAGAACAATTGTATAAGCGTTTGAAAGGTTGTAATTTTATTAAGCTTGTAAATTTTTATCTATGTAGATTTTAGACTAAGTATTGGATACCAAACTGCTAATAGAATTCTAGGTGAGTCTATTAGAGATGAAATTGAAGATCAGCGTCTAAAGTCAAACGAAGATGAAGATTTTGTCTTAAATGACTGCCAATCGCTATGGACTATTTCAGGACTCATGAATTAAGCGCTCAAAGCAATCAAGTGATCAAGAAGATCAGAATTCAATCTTTGAAAGTGATACGAAATTTTTGAAGTTGAAAAATGTTGGTCCCAAGTGGCATACGAAAGGGTCTAGAAAGGGGGGGGGGGGTTGAATAGACCCTGAAATTTTTTTCGACTTCAAAAGATTTCGTACTAAAATGGTTTTTGGACGCTTGAAGTAGTAGACGCTTGAAGTATCTAACGCTTGACGTAAGCGTTCACTTAAAATATAGGCGCTTTGGTGAAGCGTCTAACGAAGACTGTTTTTATAAAGTTAACTTAGATTTCAAGACTTGAATACTTTAACCGAGTGGGCTTAAGCGTTCAGTTCTTTAATCAGTATTAGCACAGCGGAATGATTTTTGTAGTCTTCTTTTAAAAGCTTTAGCGTCGTAAGAAGTTTCTTAGTTGCTTAGCATTTGATTGTGTTTTACTTAATCAGTTTATGCAATGATATGATAGATAAAAGAATTGACTGAAAAGTAAATGACACAATATTTGTAAGGTTCGTTGGGTGGTGTAATCCCAACTACGTCCTTCTTCTCCTCGAACACTTGGAAGCAATCCACTAAAATGATTCTCAAAAAATCACACAGAATCTTCTACAAATTAGGGAGAGATGGATGTCGATGATTTGAGCTCCTTGATCACACAGATTTCTGCTCCAAATCACTTCAATCCTCTTGCTTCTTTCACCCAGAAATATGGCAAGTATCTAACTTCGACTTCACACAGATCTCGAGGCTTGGATAGGGGTTTTTCTAAAAGGTTTGTTTGATTTTGATAAAGTTCAAACAACTAGGAATATCTCAGTAGTAATGTGGGTTTCTTCGAAAAAAATGTTTGAGATATTGGGTTGACTGTCTCAGGATTTGAAGAAAAGCAAAGAGAATATTTTCTTGAAAGTTTAGCTTTTCTGAGATTGTAAGGAATGAGACTTCAATGCAACAACAATTCAACTTGATAATTGTTCTCTGTGTTTGGCTTGTTGTTGAAGTCCTATTTATAGGCATTCTTGGAAAAAGTGTCCGTTTGACACATGCAAGGGCGCGTGTCTCTCACTTCCGCGAGTGAACAACTTTTGTCCTTTTTCCTGAAAATCTGCTGCACAAAAGTTGGTGCTGCAGTCTTTGAATAGTTGACAGTCCAATAGGGTGGCTTCTCCGTACGTCTGAAAGTGCTTATCACATTTAATGCTCTTATCAGCATTTAATGCATTTGAATTAAATGCTCGTTGGTATTTAATGCTTTGAGAATATTTGCATTAAAACTCCTTCTGGACTTAGAAATAAATTCAGGTGAAATTACTTCTGTCCTATAAAGTAACGCTTGATATAGCTGGTCAATTGGACGCTTGGAGACTTTATCTTCATTTAGAATTCAGGCGCTTGAGTCTTCGAACTTTACCACTGATAAACTCACTCAGAAATTATCAGACGCTCAGCCTAAGACTACTTAGCCTAACAATCTAGAATAAAAATAAAACAAAGCCTATTACAAATCTAACGCTTCAAAGCTGAAAAACAAACTTACATATTTTTGGGGTCTAACAAAGGTCCTAATTGTCATCATCAAAACATCTAACATGAAATTCCTAACAATTTCCCCCTTTTTGATGATGGCAATACTTACTCTTTTATAGTTCAAGAGTTAGACAGCCAAAATAAAAGTTAGCTTTGATTAGATACGGTTAGTTAAAGTTAGTTACGCTTCAACGAGATGTTTCAGCTGAAAAATGCATTTTATATATATCGAGAGTTACAAGCATTTTTACAACTTAAACAAAAATATGAGAGACAAGAATATAGATAATGCAAATCAAAAAGCTTTAATGACTTGATCTAACTTTGTATCGCTTGGGCATTTCAGCTCGGATAGCTTCAGTCAGATTGTCTTCCAAGGTCATCATCGCTTCATGATCTTTGTTGATTATGAGCTTATTTTCTTCTTGCTGTCTCTTCTTGAAGGCAGTAAAGTGTTTGTCCCCATCCGTTGGATCGATACCAATATACCTTAGACAAATTCTGAAAGTTCGGACAAATTCAGACATGTGCCTCTCTTCAGCTAAAATTTTGGGATCTGAAGGTTCTGGAATGGATGTTCTTTGAAGAAGGATGTCGAACTGTTCTAACATTGCTCTTGTAGGTATTGGTAGATTTGGATATAGTGCTCTTGGAGGTTCCCTTAGTGTTCTACTAGGCGCTCCAGAGTCACTTACTTTTAAAGCAGTTATCCAAGATGGGAGACTTAGCGCAGAAGGAGAGGTTAAGATTTGACGCTTGAGAGGCGTAGGTTCTTGAGCTCTTGAACTCGACGTTTTCCTCTTTTCTCCTTTCTTCTTCTCTTCCCCTTTATTGCCATCATCAGACTTCAGAAAGTGATCTGTGAGTAAATTGACCTGATGAGCAATCTGAGACATAGAATCTGTGATATCGTCCAGACGCTTGTCGAATCGTTCCTGCAGGGCGAGGAGCTTGGTGCTAGTAGCATCATTCAGAGAAGTCTCAAGGATTTCAAGGCGCTTTTCAAGCTCTTCTGTCATGGCAAGTTGGTTTGCTTGAGTGGCATCATGCATTTCTTGAAAGTTTTGTTTGCACTCACCAACAGCCGCTTGAGCTGAACTACGCATATGAGCAATCTGAGCGCTCATAACGTGAGTCTCAATTTTTGCCAAATCGTCCTTAATTCAGTGGAGAGATTCTTCGTTCTGAGCAGCATGGGCACTGATATTCTCCAAAATGGATTTGAGCAAAGGACCGAAAGATTGACTCTCATCTGATTGAACCGCTTGAGGAGCCGGTCGCTTGAACCTTGATGATTGTTTGAGAGAGTCAATAGGAACTTGATATTCAGGATCAAAGACAGTACCTCGTATGTTAAGAGAAAGATCCTCAGCAATATCATCAGCAACCGGTTCAGGAGCGTCAGGAAGATCCTCTGGTGGAGACGCTTGAACGGGTTCTTCAGCAGGCGCTGGAATACTTGTGACTTCAGATGTGAACGCTTCAATTGACTTAGCAGGCGCTTCCTCAAGCGTTGACTCAGGTTGACGAAAGTCATCGAATTGGAAGTTCCAATTTGCTAAATCGGCATAAGAAGTGGACTCAGTTTCCAAAAGTTCCTTGAGTCTGATTCTAGTCACACAAGTACCGAAAATGAATGTGCGAAGGGGACTATCAATGGCCCTGATGTGCATTGGACCAATGATATCTAGCACATGATTCGGAAAGACTTTGGATGGCGCTTGACAGATGGAAAAGATTGAATATGGGCAGTAATCTCTGGAAAATCCAATCAAGCAGTCAGAAGGAAGAGACTTGAGACGCTGATCCTCAGGCACGTAAGTAGCGTAGTACTCTTCTAAGTATGGATAGATCGCTTGAGCTAGTCCCTGATTTCTCTCAAGCAGTGAGAGGACAAACTCATAATGATTGAGTACCTCTGTGCGAATAGAAGGGAGCAAAGGATATCCTCGAAAAGAGTTGATTACGGAGCCGTTCCATTGTCGGAGATTGGCAGTGAAGATTTTGTCGAACAGAGATAAGGGAGTCATAATCTTCACCATCAAATTGAAATTATCCTCGCAGTGGCTCAGAGCAAAATTCAAGCATGATACAAAAGAGGTACCACTGGAAGATGTTTGAGCGTTGAAAAGTAGAGGAGTATTGGATAGTCTGTGAAGCTCTTGACACAGACACTGCTCAATTTGATGTCTAACGAGTGGGAGCTTTAGAACAGGTCCAACTCTCTGTTGACGCTTCTTCAGGCAATACTTGGCGAACTGACGCTTCTTGTCATGCATGCCTATGCCAAATAGATAGGGAGCTTGGACTAACTCTGAGAATGTATATTTGTGTCCCACATACGCTTCAACCCAGTTAACTTCATTCATGCAGTAATCTGTGCTAACATTTACCATAGCGCGAATGCCTTCATGATGAATATCTCCGATAGATTCAAAGCGATATCTATCAGTCTGATAGTTGGCATTCCAGACACTGTCAAAATATGCATCGGCTTCAGTCTGAATCAAATATGTCAATGATTCTAGACGCTCACCGGCATGAACTGTTTTATTCTTCCACAGGCGAAGTGGATTGACTGAAGATAGATTTTCAATACTATTAGCAGTCTGAGGAAAGTGTGTGTAACCTTCTCTGTTCAAGACTGACTTTGATGGATTGAGAAAGCTAGGACGAAGAGGCTCATACACCCGAATATTGTAATCTCTTAGGGCGAAGCCTGTACTCCTGCTGTGGCCATAATCGAGATAATATGCCAAAATCCACATCACATCTAGGAGTCCTTCCTCCTTGTCTGTCTTGTTGAAGAATAAGAGAAGACGGTATTGGACCAGGAGTTTTTCCAAGTTCAATGGCTCTATAAAACTTTCTCTCAATTTCTGTTATCTCAGTGTTAAACACGATATCCCTGATTTTATTGTCGTCGTCAATCAACAGGGCAATCTCATTCTCAGCAGCAATGTATCTTTCTTCATTGTATCCTGCAGGAATATAATCTTCTTTGAGTGCTGGAGGCATGTAGTTGATCGAATGATCGATCTTCTTCAGCGGGTCCAGTTGGAAGAAGTGCCTTGGCTTTGTAACGTCTTCAGCAACGCTCTAACCTTCTGAGCGTGCCTCTGTTATCGCCTGAATAGGGATTGATGTCTGAACCTCTTTAGAAGCAGGTTTCTCAGCGTCAATTGCAGCAACTTCTGCGGCAACATCTTTAGCAATAGCCACAACTTCTGTCATCTCAACGTCTAGGACGACATCTGTTGATGCTTCAGCAGCGGCTGAAACTATAGCCGTAACAAAAGAACTATCCTCTATAAGAGCAGGATCTTCTACAGATGTAGGAATAGAAATGCTGTGGGAAGAAATAAACTTACCCTGAGAACTTGTCTCAACAGCAATACTTTAAGCGCTTGGCTCAACAGCAACTTGAGCGCTTGGCTCAACAGTCTCAGGCTCTTCAGGAACAGGAGAACCCCAATGCTTGCTTGTCCTGGAGCACTTGAATATTTTCTTCACGTTGACTCCTTCAACGAGTTTAAGCGCTTGAGCAGGAGGAGCAGCAGCTGGTTCATCGAATTCGATTTGTTTGATGATTCCTTCCAGCTTCCTCCACTTTAATGGTAACTTGTCCTGTGCATCCTCATCAGTTTCCTCATCATCTTTCTGAGGAGCAGGAACAGCTTGTACCTTGGGCTTTCTAGGAGCCCTCTTCTTGGTAACAGTCGGACACTTCACGGCTTCTTCTGGCACTGGACGCTCCGCTTCCTCATCGGACGCTTGACGTACTTCCAGACGCTCCGATAGTGGTTTAGCAGCACCACCAATTTTGGGAGGATTGAATAGATTATTCAGAATCCTTCTTCCCAACAACTTGGTCTTATTCAACGGGAGACCAGACGAGTATACACACTTTGATTTGTACAGCAGGTCACTTAGAACAAGCCCATAAGGTTTATTCGAGGCGCTTAAACAGTCCCGAAACCTTCCGAAAATGTACTCACTCCAGTTGATCTTGATGTTGAGGAGTATAGCAGTCATCATCTGAAATTGTACTGGGTTCACCTTATCAAAGGTTCCCACTCGGCATTCTATGATCTTGCTGCAGAAATCAGCCAACAATCGGTATTTGGATACCAGTTCTTTCTTTTCAAAATACTGAGTGTAGGGTATATCGTCGTACGTACTCATGGTTGTCCATGCTTCCTTGATTTGTTTTAAAGTAACACAATCCAATGCCTCACCCTCATTTGGAAGATTGAAGTTCTCGACAATGTAGGTAGCAGACAAAACAAATTCCTTGGGAGACTCCTTCTTGGAGAGAGGAATTAGACAAGAGATAGACTTGTTGTCCTCTGAAAGTTTAGCAGTCTTCCAGAAGGTGTCGACTTCAGTCGGAAACAGATAAGAGTATTGGGTCAAGAAAGGTTTAAGCCCAGCTTTGACAACCATGTCCATCATGTCTGTTAGATTGATCTGAGGTTGTTCATAAAGGAATTTCCAATCGACAACAAGGCCTTCAGTCACCTTGATGGTAAGTTCGGCAGAAGTAGACGAAGATTTCTTTGGTGCCATTTTTAGTGAAAGAGATGAACTGAGATTTTCTTTTGCTTTGAGGGAGAGAGAATAAAATTTTTGCAGATATGTTTGAGTAAGAGTAAATGGTTTTTCTACAGAAATTGTATTTTAAATGACACAGTAAAGAGTTTTTGAAACTTGTGTTCTCTAGTCTCTGTAGGATTTAGACACGTGTAATGACTTTTGAATCTCAGCCATAAATTTATTAACTGCGGACGCGAGTTTTATGTAATAGAGAGAAGTTACATTTGGTAACTCTCATATATAAAGATTTGACATCCGAGTTAAAAATTTAAAAAAAACGTTTGGCATTTTCAGAGTGTAACGCACGCGCCTGTTTGTACACTGACACGTACACAAACACGTGCTATCTCTGAACCGTCATTTTGAAAAAGTTTTGATTACCCGCCAGTTTGATGTGATAGAAGCGTGCGAGTAGAGTACAAAATAGACTTTTGAGTCTACCCACTACTTCGAAAAGCTTGTAAACTTTATGCATGACTTGTAAAAATATATTTTTATATTAATAGTTGAATGGAATTGGTTCAACGCTTAACTGATTGTTGGTATATGAAAATTAGACGCTTAGGATTAAAAAGACTTTTATGTTTGAGCGTCCAATATTTTATGCATAAGTAATACTGAGCGTTGATGATCATGCATCTGAAAATTTTGATCATTGACGCTTGTAGTTATGGTTAAGTACAACTTTAAGGTTCCCCCTAAATTTGATAACTTGTACCAGTTAGGAAAATCTTTTAGACACAAATTAAGTGGATTCCCCCTAAATTATATGTCTAATAAAACATGATGCAAAATGATTAAGCATTTAAATCAATCATACCTAATTCACTTCTCAAAGTGAGAAAACGTAGTTCGTTGAGTGCTTTGGTGAAGATATCTGCCAATTGTTTGTTAGTTCCAATAAAGTGCACGGAGATATCTTTCTTTTGAACATGGTCACGAAGAAAATGGTATCTAATGTCAATGTGTTTGGTTCTGGAATGATGAACAGGGTTTTGAGTCATGGCTAGAGCGCTTTGGTTATCACAATGAATGGGGGTTGGACCTAGGATTATTCCATAATCTCTAAGTTGTTGCCTCATCCATAATACTTGTGCACAACAACTGCCTGCAGCTACATACTCAGCTTCGGCTGTGGAGGTAGCTATGGATTGTTGTTTCTTGCTATGCCATGAAACTAACCTATCACCTAAAAATTGACAAGTACCACTAGTGCTTTTACGATCTATTTTGCAACCTGCAAAATCTGCATCTGAGTAACCAATTAGTTCAAAAGGAGAATCCCTAGGATACCATAAGCCCACATTTTGTGTGCCTTTCAGGTATTTAAGGATCTTCTTGGCAGCAATTAAGTGTGACTCTTTAGGATCGGCTTGAAATCGTGCACACATGCATACCGAAAACATAATATCAAGTCTACAGGCAGTAAGATAAAGAAGTGATCCAATGATACCTCTATAATTAGTGATATCAACTTTCTTTCCACTTTCATCTCTATCTAACTTAAGCGCTTGGCTCATTGGAATTTTTGAATATGATGCATTTTCCATACCAAATTTCTTAATTATATCTCTTGTATATTTAGCTTGGTTAATAAATATTCCATAAGGGAGTTGTTTAACTTGTAATCCTAAGAAGAAAGTTAATTCACCCATCATGCTCATTTCAAATTGTTCTTGCATCATTTTCGAAAATTTCTCACACAGACGCTTGTTAGTAGAACCAAATATAATATCATCAACGTAAATTTGGACTAAGAGAATATCTTCGTTATTGGTAATTTTAAATAACGTTGTATCAACGCTGCCTTTTGAAAAGCCTTTACCAATAAGAAAGATAGAGAGAGTGTCATACCATGCTCGGGGTGCTTGCTTAAGCCCATAAAGTGCTTTGTCTAGCTTGTAAACCATACCCTTACCATGATTGTTGATGAATCCTGGTGGTTGCTCCACATATACTTCTTCTTGGAGTTTACCATTCAGGAAGGCACTCTTCACGTCCATCTGATACACCATGAACTTGTTGAACGCTGCATACGCTAGAAACATGCGGATTGCTTCAAGACGAGCGACAGGAGCGTATGTCTCATCAAAGTCAATACCCTCCTCTTGGCAATATCCTTGAGCTACGAGTCTGACCTTGTTTCTTATCACAATGCCGTTCTCATCCATCTTGTTTCTATATACCCATCTAGTTCCAATAACTCCTTGGTGAGTTGGCCTTGGTACTAGCATCCAAACCTTATTTCGTTCAAACTGATTAAGCTCTTCTTGCATAGCTTCAATCCAGCTTGGGTCGCTTAGCGCTTCATCCACTTTCTTAGGTTCCATTTGAGATAGAAAGCTTGCGAACATAGCCTCATTGAACGTAGCGGCTCTAGTCCTAACAGGCGCTTCAATATCTCCAATAATTTGCTCTGGTGGATGATCACGTAGCCATAGTCTGTCTGGTTGGAAGGAGTTAAGAGGTTGAACAGGCGCTTGAGAATCATACGCTTGACTACCTTCTTGCGTAGGCGCTCCAAGTTCACAATTCCTTGTGTGCTCTTGATGATCACTCTCTTCATGATCATCAGCATTTCTTACATGATTATCCAGAGTAATCTCACGAGTAATCTTAGGAGGTGGCACTGAGATCTCATCATCGTCGTCAGTATCTTCATCAATAGTAATCTTAGACGCTTGATGACATAGATCTTCAACTCCTACATCATTTATATTAACCTTACTCGGTTCTTGGTTAGCATCATCAAAAACAACATGAATAGATTCCTCAACCTTCGATTTGATCTTATTGAGGATGCGAAAATTCTTTCCATTCTTGGCGTAGCCTAGAAAGATTCCCTCATCCGCTTTAGGATCAAATGTCTTTAGGCTTTGGGAACCATTATTATGGATAAAACATTTAGAACCAAAGACGTGAAAATATGAAACATTTGGCTTACGTCCCTTCCACAGTTCATATGGAGTTTTCCCATGCTGTTTGTTGATCATGCAACGGTTTTGAGTGTAACAGGCAGTGTTGATTGCTTCGGCCCAAAACCTAGGAGCGAGCTTGGATTCTGCTAACATAGTCCTAGCTGCTTCCTTAAGCGTTCGGTTCCGGCGCTCAGCAACACCATTTTGTTGGGGAGTTCTGGGAGCTGAATACTCATGATGTATTCCATTTTCTGCACAAAACTTCTCAACAATCTTGTTAGTAAACTCAGTACCGTGATCGCTTCTTATTCTTGCAACCTTAAGATTTTTCAATATTTGAAGTTGCCGAATAAGCGTTGTTAACTTGTCACATGTTTCATCTTTGGATGAAAGAAATTCCACCCAAGTAAATCGAGAGAAATCATCTACTATCACCAAAGTATACTTCTTACCGCTTACACTGATCGTTTGAACAGGTCCAAACAAATCCATGTGAAGTAGTTCAAGTATTCTAGAGGTAGATAGATGAGGTTTTCTCTTGAACGATGATTTAACTTGTTTACCCATTTGACAAGCGTCACAAAGGCGATCCTTGTGAAATGGTCCATTTGGTAATCCCTCTACAAGATTTTAACTTATAAGCTGAGAGATTGTTTTGAAGTTGAGGTGATTCATTTTTCTATGCCATAACCAACCCATTTTAGATTCATTTTTAGCAACAAAACATGTTGGGTTGTTATCGAGTGTTGAACCCCAATCTACCAAATATACGTTGTTAGTTCTTTTTCCTTTCAATTTAGAAGACTTAGTCTTAGCGTCATTTATATAGCAACAGTCACTTGAGAATATGACTTCAAAGCCTTTATCACAAAATTGACTTATGCTTAATAAATTGTGCTTCAGACCCTCAACATAATAAACATCACTTATCATGATGTTCCCCCTATGCACAGTACCTATACCTTTGGTTTTACCTTTGGAGTTGTCACCAAATACAACCTGAGGACCATTGGCAGCTTGATAGTTGATCAGAAGATCTTTGGAACCAGTCATGTGCCTTGACGATCCACTATCGAAGTACCACACAAATGTATCAGCTCTAGCTCTAGGTACCTGCAATCAAAGGGGAAGTTCTATTTCTGTTCAGGTACCCATTGTTGCTTGGGTCCTTTAACATTAGTAACATTGTTAGTTTGAATTAGAACTTTAGGAACCCATATTTGCCTAATCTTCATTGTAGGAATACTGGCCTTTTTGGGTTTCACAACATGTTGTGTGTGCTTTTTGGGTGTATAATAATATCCTCGATTATAATGGTAGTCATAATCATAGTCATAATCATAATCATCATAGTATCGATAATATGGTCTTGACTGTCTTGGATATTGACGCTGACTTGGGTTGCACTTTTGGTGCTGGACGCTTAGCGCTTGATTCACAGTGATCAATCTTATCTTTAGCCTTTTGAGCGTTTGGATAAACTCGTCTTTGTGAATCATTTGCCTTAGCCTTACCCTTACCTGAGTTAGCTTTGATTTTCTCATTTGGCCTCTTACCATTGTCACTAGGTTCATTTTGAGTTTGACCTTGTGAACCTTTTTCAACAAAGATAACACCCTTTCCTTTGTTGTTTGCCGTAACATTAGATTTATTGGGTTGTTTACCGAGTTTATCGCATCCTAAACCGGTCTTCTCACCAAATAATCTAGTTACTTCAGTCACATTATCCAACTTTCTAGAAGCTTTTGATAATGATGAGATAAGCTGCTCTGATTTAGCAAGTCTAGCGATCAAATCAGCTTCTCTCTTGACTATTATATCAAGATCGCTTTTTAATTGAATAATTTCACTCTCAAGCGATTGGTTCTTCTCAATGCACTGTTGCTGAACTCGCAACTCTGCTTTGAGCGTTACTTTATCTCTTGTGAGTGATGAAATAATAGCGAGATCATTTTGATATATTTTGGCAGCTTCTTGACATTCATTGTAGTATTCTTTGACTTTGTCAAGTAATTTATCATAAGAGAGAGGAATAGATAATTCTTTGATTACCTCAGGAGACGCTTCATCATCTCTGGCCATGAGACATATGAGCGCTGAGTCATCTAATGGCTCATCATCATCACTACTCTCTTCTGATGATTCTAAATCTTCAGGTGCGGATGCTGGTTCTGATTCCGCTAGCAAACCTTGTTGACGAAGGTTGCTCCTGAATTGGTTTCTATCCAAGTAATCCTGCCTTGAGGGCTTGGATACGTTTGGATAAGGGCAATTTACCTGGTAGTGCCCTGGTTTCCTGCAATTGTAACAAAGATTAGTTTTCATTTTTTGTTCATTTGTTAACCTTGCAATGTGTGGTTTTGAGACCACTGGAGCTGAGAGATTTTGAGTAGACGCTTGGTACTGAACAGACGCTTGGGGTGAAGGAACAGAATATTAAGGCGCTTGAAGCTGTTGTTGCATCGGAGAAGGTGCTTGATATGAACTTTGTCCTTGATTATTGAAACTTTTTCCTTTCTTTTCATATCTCAAGAACTTTTTGAATCTATTCAGCAAAGCTAATTCCTCTTCTTCATTGATATCTAAACTCTTTCCTTTATTGCCCGATTTGCCTTTGATTGATGCTATAAGCGCTCCAGATTCAATCACCGGACTACTCACAACGTCACTAGCAGAATTCAACTCGAACTCAAATGCTTTGAGCTCTGAAAAGGCGTCTTTTGGAGTTAGGAGATCCATCATATTTGATTCTCTCATAGCGGTTGTCTTCATCAGGAATTTACTTGGTAAACTTCTAAAGATCTTAACCACCATTTCTCGATTCTGCAAATCCATTCCCAACGATGTAAGTTCTGTAACTAGAGCTGTAAATCTTATATCTAATTGCTCTAAAGTTTCATTGGGTAGCATCTTAAATCCGTTAAACTTTTCCTTGGCAATGGAAAGTTTGTTTTCTTTGATCTGAGCTGAACCACCACAAATTGTAGCCAACTTATCCCATATTTCTTTAGTGGTTTTGCAAGACTTGATCTTGTTGAATAAGTTGTCATTATCACCAATAGTCGTATATAGAGCGTTACGACCAACATTGTCCAAATTAGCTCTTCGACGCTTATCTGGAGACCATTCTTGTTTTGGTTTCTCAACGTAACCATCGGGAGTTTCTTCCATGGCTCCAGGCGCTCTTGTGATAATTTTATATATTTTGATTGGCCCATCTGAAATAATATCACACATGTCATCATCACATGAACATAGATATGTAAATGCTTTGACTTTCCATGTGTCAAAATTTGACTCAGTTAGTTTGGGAACTTTAGCAAATGCCATAACAAAATTTTTTAAAGCAACTAGATTTTGAAAAAGGATCTAAACAAGCAGTTATGCTTGGAAATTTTAGAATTTCAACTTTAACCGCTCTGATACCACTTGTTGGTTCCAAGTGGCATACGAAAGGGTTTAGAGGGGGGGGGGGGTTGAATAGACCCTGAAGCCTTTTTCCACTTCAAAAGATTTCGTACTAAAATGATTTTTGGACGCTTGAAATAGTAGACGCTTGAAGTATCTAACGTTTGACTTAAGCGTTCACTTAAAATATAGGCGCTCTAATGAAGCGTCTAACGAAGACTGTTTTTATAAAGTTAACTTAGATTTCAAGACTTGAATACTTTAACCGAGTGGGCTTAAGCGTTCAGTTCTTTAATTAGTGTTAGCACAGCGTAATGATTTTTGTAGTCTTCTTTTAAAAGCTTTAGCGTCGCAAGAAGTTTCTTAGTTGCTTAGCGTTTGATTGTGTTTTACTTAATCAGTTTATGCAATGATATGATAGATAAAAGAATTGACTGAAAAGTAAATGACACAATATTTGTAAGGTTCGTTGGGTGGTGTAATCCCAACTACGTCCTTATTCTCCTCGAACACTTGGAGACAATCCACTAAAATGATTCTCAAAGAATCACACAGAATCTTCTACAAATTAGGGAGAGATGGATGTCGATGACTTGAGCTCCTTGATCACACAGATTTCTGCTCCAAATCACTTCAATCCCCTTGCTTCTTTCACCCAAAAATATGGCAAGTATCCAACTTCGACTTCACACAGATCTCGAGGCTTGGATAGGGGTTTTTCTAAAAGGTTTGTTTGATTTTGATAAAGTTCAAACAACTAGGAATATCTCAGTAGTAATGTGGGTTTCTCCGAAAAGAATGTTTGAGATATTGGGTTGACTGTCTCAGGATTTGAAGAAAAGCAAAGAGAATATTTTCTTGAAAGTTTGGTTTTTCTGAGATTGTAAGGAATGAGACTTCAATGCAACAACAATTCAACTTGATAATTGTTCTCTGTGTTTGGCTTGTTGTTGAAGTCCTATTTATAGGCATTCTTGGAAAAAGTGTCCGTTTGACACATGCAAGGGCGCGTGTCTCTCACTTCCGCGAGTGAACAACTTTTGTCCTTTTTCCTGAAAATCTGCTGCACAAAAGTTGGTGCCGCAGTCTTTGAATAGTTGACAATCCAATAGGGTGGCTTCTCCGTACGTCTGAAAGTGCTTATCACATTTAATGCTCTTATCAGCATTTAATGCATTTGAATTAAATGCCCGTTGGTATTTAATGCTTTGAGAATATTTGCATTAAAACTCCTTCTGGACTTAGAAATAAATTCAGGTGAAATTACTTCTGTCCTATAAAGTAACGCTTGATATAGCTGGTCAATTGGACGCTTGGAGACTTTATCTTCATTCAGAATTCAGACGCTTGAGTCTTCGAACTTTACCACTGATAAACTCACTCAGAAATTATCAGACGCTCAGCCTAAGACTACTTAGCCTAACAATCTAGAATAAAAATAAAACAAAGCCTATTACAAATCTAACGCTTCAAAGCTGAAAAACAAACTTACATATTTTTGGGGTCTAACAGAGGTCCTAATTGTCATCATCAAAACATCTAACATGAAATTCCTAACAAAAAAGACTTCAGGGTCTATTCAACCCTCCCTCCTAAACCCTTTCGTATGCCACTTGGGACCACAAAAAACTATTGAATGAGACGAAGGCAACAAGACGCTATTCGGATTCGAGGCCTTTACAATAGTGCTGCTTGTCAAAACATGATGCATCACATTTTGAATTCTTGTTAGAAGGAACTTTAGAAGAAAAAAAATATCTTGGACTGGAAGATTATATAATTGTGCAAAACATTTGTTCCATTTCAATTTTAAATTATTTTAAGGGAATTGATATTTGCACTTCTAAATTTGATAATGCACTACAAAAAAACAGCTAAATAGCAAGGAGAGAGATTCCTTGCTAAATGAATGGATAAAAGTGCCCTTACAATTTTAAACACAATTTACATCAATTATGAAATAAAATATACTCTCTGTGAACTATTCTTTCTTTTTAACTTTATAATTTCATATATTCACTATGTTAGAATTTTCATTCTTTATTTTTGTTGAATTCTTTCAACCTATTCACTTAATATTATAAATACATAGTTAAGTAATTAATGTATTTATGATGTAAGTACCAAAATTACGTTATAACATAATAAGTTGATAATCATGACGCAAAGTTGATATTAGAAATATGTTTTAAAAAATTAAAATAAAGAAAAAGACGAAAGTTTATTTATTCTTGCATGTACTCTTAGAGGTGGGCATCGAACCGAGTCGGCTAAATAGAGTTCTAGTTTTTGACGGGTTGAACTCGAGCCCAAATATAAATGCTCCATGCTTGCCAAGTCAGTAAATAAAAAATAATAAAATAATTATTTATTAAATGGTTAATAAATAAATAATTTTTAATTATTTGTACATTTATTTGCAAGCCTATGAGTAGAAATATTTGCAATCGAGCTCTAATGAGCAGGACTCAGTGCCCACCCCTAAAATAATATGATTGTCAACTTATGCCGATTTGCTTTATTTTAGTAATCTTACAGTCTATTGATTTATTTCTATTTAACTGTATTTTCAAAATATTAACTCTACGTCATGATTGTCAACTTATATTATAATGTAACCTTGGTTACTTCATACAACGTAGAAGAAATGCAAAAAAAAAAAAAAAAAAAGAATAAAAGTGCTACCATAGTAAAATATTGGATTATAGAGTTAAAAAAGAAGAAAAGTATATACAGAATATATTTTGTTTCACAAATTAATGCAAATTGTGTTCTAAAATGATAAGGTCATTTTGATCCATTACTCAAAATAAAAAGGAGATTGGAGTGCCATTATCAAATTTAGGAGTGCAAATATCAATGCTCTTATTCTAATTGATATGTTTCCTTATTTATTGAGAAGAGTAAATTCATTATGATTTAAACATGGAAAACTTCAATCTAGTCATGGAAATTGGAATATATTAAATGATGGAGAAGATTTCAAAATTTAAAAGTTAACTTTTTAAGAAATAAAATAAAAAACTCAAAATTATGAGAATTTAGATTTTGAGTCATAACTTGTGCAATTGGGGTCAAACACCCCCTTCAAATATATAATAGTATATATTATCGAAAGAAAAAATTAAACTTGTGTAGATTTAGGGTGATTTGGCCTAACTTTTACATAATTGATTCTTACATAATTAATTATGACAAAAGTTAGGATTTTCAACTTTTCCAAAAAGTGGTTTTGTAATACAAAAATGCTCAAAATAGATTATAGAAAAGGGGGTCAAACAGTCATTAAAATAGTGTTTGGATTCCAAACACAGATTTTTGCTTTTCAACCGCTGACTCTTAATCCATTGCAGATTTTAACTTAAGAAAAAAATTTGCATCAAAAGACTTTTTTGACATAGTTTATCAATCTAGATTTAACTACTGCCATGAATCTTATGCCACGGTATTACATGATCATGCTTAAAAATCTCATATATTAAATTCTAAACGAAGGGAATTTCCTGACCCGACAAACCCATGTCGATAGTTTATTAATCATGGGTCACACAGACCCTATAAGACTCCAAATAAGGAGACGAATCACATCTTGTGAGAGTCTGGAATTAAACTCAAGACCTCTCACACGAAAGTAGAAGCTAATTCTATTAGGCTAACAAGGTTTGGGTAAATCCCATATTTGATTTTAGATCGCATCACTATTTAACACCAGTATGAGTAAACAATTTTTTTTTTTTTTGATAAAATAACTTCATTTCATAAATAAAACAAAAGATCCTTACAGCCACTCCCCAAAAGTGGGAGTGTTAGAAAAACAAGACAAAACAGATGGGAAATCCTTAGGCAGAATAACATTATCCCAGTTCAGCTGAAGTGCCCATTTGGCAAAATCATTTGCCACGACGTAAGCTTGTTTGTGAATTTTAGAAAGTTTCCATCTTGGCCATTTCTTCAAAAAGCGACGGGCTTCCTCCACGTCTGTTTTGGCTGCCCATTCGATGTCCGTTTTGCAACCTGAGATCCAGCTAATAGCAAGCAGGAATCACTTTCAAAGTAAACAAATTTTATGAAATGCTCAACCCAATACCTGAAAATTTAATCTTGTTAATAACTAGAATAGGGTTAGCTTGGCCAAGAATATGGGTCCGAAATCAGATGCATCTCCATAAAGCCCACCGCCATCAAGTTGGGCTGCAAATTGATCAAGGAATCAGAATTTGTCATGGGCTGAACTAAAAATCTAAATACAATCCAAAACCAACTTCCTAAAACTTTTCTAATAATACCTAGGCCTGTCAATCAAGTCGAGTGTCTGGTCAAGCTCATGCTCGGCTTGATATTATGTGAGCTTTTATCACCAAGGCTTGAATTTGCACGGGCTTTTTATTTCAAAGTTTAGGCTCGGCTTGAAAATTAGTATGATCTTCGAGCCGAGCCCGAGCCGGCCCGAATTTGTTATCTTTTGAAAAACTTTAAGTAATAAAGTAATCTAATGTATAAATTAAAAAAAATAACAATTTTAAAGACATAAAAAAAGCAACATCATCCATGTTCTGATGACAAATCATAACTAAAATATACTTTGAAAGATCTCATTTCATTGAAATATATGCTCCACGCATTAATTAAGATTGAAAAATAGTATAACTAAATATATGATAAATTTACTTACAAAAAAAATTGATTTTGTCGTGAGTTGTGGGGAGAAGTAAATGAAATACAATTCTTGAAGACAAAAAGTTAGCAGTCCTCCAATGTCAGTTTATGTGAATTGTCATATGTTTGTATTGGATACAGTCTGGTACGTTTAAATTGATAGTTTTTTGCTTTTTTAATTCTTGAGTATAGTATTTTATAATAGGAAAATTTAGAATTGAATGTTGATTGATTTTAATAATTTTAATGCTTAATTTTAAATTTTGATATTTTCTGTGCAATCTGTAATTATTTACAAAAAAGTACTATATTTTATTTTTGTATATAATATATGAAACATATAAATATATATATATATATATACACATGAATATATTTTCTTTTATGAGCGCGAGTCCAATTCAAGCCGAGCCTACTCTCGCTCACTCTCAGCTTGATTTCAAATTCAAGCCTTATCCTTGGGCTCTAGCTCGGCTTGGGCACGGGCGGCTTGTATAAAGCTCAGCTTGAAAATTATCATGTCGAGCTTCGGAGCTTCGAGCTGACTTGAGCTCATTGGCAGTCCTAATAATACCATGTCATAACCCAAAACTTGTGAGAGGTTTTAAGTTCAACTACTATCGCAAGTTGTGACTTTTCTCTGCTTATTTGAAGTTTTATAGGGTCTGTATAGCCCATGATTAAAAAATTATCGTCCCGAGTTTGTCAGGTGAAGATATCATTTCGTCTATAATTAAGGGGGAAAAAAACATGTCATGGTGGCTTCAGAAGAATATCCCCCCCCCCCCAAACTTTATATATATATAGGTAACGGAGCATACATACATTTTGTGATAGCCTATGATGCACAGATACGAATACGGGGATACGGGTACAGTATGATACAGATACGAGATACGACAAATTTTAAAATTAGAGGATACGATACGTTGGGGATACGCATATATATATAATATTTAAAAATAAATTTGAGTCAATATATTTACTAACATAAATAAAATTGCAATATTGACAGCATTTTATTGTTTATAAGTTAGTATAAATGATAGATATCACGTGAGGTAAGAAAAGAAAAAACATATATTTAAGAAGTGAAATCAAAGTGGTTTTCCTCTTTTAAGTTTCTTTTATTTGTTTAACTCTTTAACATACGATAAAAGTCATTATTATATTCTTATTTCAACATAAAAAAGTATTATATAATATTAAAAAAATACTCCGCCAGATACCCAATGTGTATCGGATACTTCAAAATTTGTATGAGATATGGCATTCGAAAGTATCCGATACGGTGTCCAATCTTTTTTATTTATTTTAATTATTGGATACGTCAAATAGGTATCCGATACGTATTGAACAAGTATCAGACGAGTATGGATACGATACTGCACGGCTTCAATTTTAGAAGTATCCGTACATCATAGGTGATAGCTAATTCATATTCAAATATAGTTGGTAGATTTTACCCAAGAAATGGGAATTTTTTATATCCACCAAGTCTTGTTCAACATAATATCATTGTTGTAGCGTCATCTGAGCCATTTGGAGTTAATTGTGCAAAATAGATAAACATGTAACTTAATGGGTCTAGGAATAAGGAGAAACTCTATCTAAGCCCAATTCTATTTTTCATAGTCTTTATTTTTTTCACACTAATTATATATTATGTGTGGGCACTACACATTAATGTAAAAAGAAAAAAACATAAGAATATTCTAAGAGCATTAGTCTTAAAATTATTCCTAAGAATATGTTAGGATTTTTTTCATCCCCAAGCATCATCATGTGTTATTACCAATTAAGAAACAAAAACTATCTTAGATTATTGAATGCTAGGTTGGACCCCTCACCTCCTACAATAAATATAAGAAAACGAATAGTGAACCCCCATAGAATAAAAGGTTTAATTTTGAAATTCAGAAAGAAATAAGAGGCAACGAATGTCACACCCTATTGAGTTACTAACTTTCGTGTGATGGACCTTATGCATTTAATCATGGCCCCAATACCTGAGAAATTAACCGCCGGCATAGACGCCTGCTTTGACCTGCTCAAATTATGTTAAATGATAAATCAAACTACCAGATAAATGATTTAAAACTGTTAAAAACTTGTTTGAGTTTCGGTGTTGAAAATCTATTTGAGCTCGATTTGACGATAAAAACCCAACTTGAATGCCTCTCTTTATACGATAAATTTTGATTCTTGACTCGAGTTTAGTTTGATTAATTAGTAGAAAAAATGCCATAATTATGTGGAAAAAATTTAATCGACTCAATCTCAACAAGTGTTCGGCTTGATTTAAACTCATTCTAACTTAGTTCAATTTGCCAGCAAACTAAGCATAAATTTATACAAATTTAGAAGCTCGATAATAACTTTAATAATATCTATCTCGATTTAAAACCCAAATTATCAAACTCAATATAAAAAATATAATAAATTTTCAGTAAGGCAAGCTTCCTTGGAAAATTCTAGTCCCTCTTCCTTTTAGTTTCTGCAATTTACTTTCTATATTTATTCTCACTATTTTAGTATTTCTATAGTTTGAACTTTAATTATTGTTTCCTTGTTGAATCTTTTAATTTCCATATTATTTCAACAATGATCAATATTTGAACAATTTTTTAGGTATCTCTCGTACTATTATCGTATAGGAAATATATATATATATATATATATATATTTATGGATGCATGTTTCAATCATACTTATATAGTACTTGGCCGTTACATGTTATAAATCCAACTTCTCATCTTCTCTTCTGTCTTTAATTCCTTTCTTTAACATAACATATATATTTCCAAACTATACTCATCTTCAACATCAAAAAAACAAAGATGCAAGACAAAAGCCATCTAAATCCATTAACACAACCATCAAAACACCGCAAAAGCGACGAACAACTCCCAACAATACAACCCTTCAATCCACAATCCCACCGCCAAAAGCGCAGCAGTAAATGCTTAGTTTACGTATTGCTCCTCGTCGTCTTACTAAGCATAGCTTTCTTAGTACTCGGGCTCGTCGTGCTGCGTATCAAGACTCCTACTCTTCGATTATCACTCGTCGCCATAAGAGACCTCCAATACGACGCCGCATCGCTTAACACGACTGTGGTCGCCGAAATTCGTTTACACAACATGAATTTCGGGCGCTTCGAGTTCCGTAGCGGAAACGCGACTTTGCTGTACGACAAGGCGACGATTGGGGCGGCGACGATTTATGACGGGCGAATCGAAAGTAGAGAGAAGAAAGGTATGAATGTAACAGTGAAGGTGACGGCGTCTAATTACGAGTTATCTAAGAATTATATGAATATTAGTAGAGATATTAATCAGGGTTTGGTGAAGCTGAGGAGTTGTGCGAAGCTAAGAGGTGAAGTGCGTGCTATGAAGATTATTAATAGGCAAAGAACTGCTGTTATGAATTGTACCATGGCTCTCAATTTGACGAGCAAACTGCTACAGGACTTGTCATGTCTATGAACAATTGTTCTTCTCCTCTACAGTTACTCTATTTTTTAAAAAATTAAATAAAAATAAAACTGAAAATTCGGTAATTAATTCTTAGGTTATATACTTTTCAAAAAAAAGTTCTTAGGTTATATATACTTAGTTTATAGCGTTTCTTTTGTGTGAAATTAATATCTTGGTTGTTTTATTAGATTTGTATATAGTTGTTTACGGTTGCATTATATTGAACGATTTAAGAGAAGAATTAACAGCAAGAATTTCAATAGAGTCGAAGAAGTTGGTAGCTCTCAGGTATTTATTTAGGTGCATTCTTCACCTTTCCGTTTTATAGTTGATATGGGTGGAAGTGAAAATAATCTATTGGGTCAAGCTGACAAGCTCATACATAAATAGGTCAAATAAGCCTATAAATTAGAAAAGGTCAAGCCCAAGTCAACAGTAACGCAGCTAGAGTGCCAGCCCGACGCGAAGCTGGACCAGGGTCTACAAAAGGAAAGAAAAATTTTAGGAGACAAGATCCAATTAAAATATAAATTAAGTTTAATCCAAGATATCAGTCAAATACTTACCAACAAAGGCATGAGCAATCAAATCGAATCAAGGCATAATATCAGGACCCCGCAAATCCAGCCTAACGAAGTCAAACCTGCCACAGATATAAATGGAGGGAGATCAGCCCGATTTTACCTATCTTATTTAGCCCGATACCATTCAACTTGTATAAATACATACTTTGGATGATGAATAAACTTCTTATGTTCTTATGCAATATTCTCTCTCATTATTTACGCATTATTTACTTATATTACACTCAATTTCTTACAATTAATATATAACTATTATTGGTGTGAATCGGATACGCATCAATAGTGATAGAAAGACTTACAATATTATCCATCTCGTATCCAGGGCGTATTCATTCAGTATTCAGATTTTTATTTTATCTTTTTTATTTTGGATACTTTAAAAATATATCCGAGCTGTTTTTGCCCGTATCCGATTCGAATACGATAATACTGCACGAGACGACTTTTTAATGTGTCCGTTGTATGACTATATCTCCAAATGAAGGAGAAACTATAAAGAAACGATAAGAACAAATATAGGCATAAGAAGATCCTACTCACTCTTATGACTATGTCTCCACTCATATTGAGTACGGTTACATCTAACTGTTCGCTAAACACACTCTAACGGCATGATACAACATTTCCTTTGTGACCCAATGAGAAATGACTAGGCAATCAGCCCAGTTTGGATTCCTGTGTTTCATCTCCTATCCATTTACTTATATGCATGAGACTTGTATAACTTTTTTTTTAAAATATGCAAATAATGTGAGTTTTATATATATTCACTTGTGTATACAAGTAAATGAAATAAGAAATACGTGCAACACAATTTTGTAGTTGATAATTCAGTTTGAAACCAAATAACCCCCTCATGAACATAATGTCCAAATTAAAATGCAGAGAATATAATGCCCCTCTTGTAATAATAATATGTTAAGAAAAATAACTTACCAATTATATGACAAGTATAATACACTCTCTTTGTGAAATACATTTGGGTGCGGCCAAGTTGGGTATGAGCTAGAATTTTCCCATGTATTACCTATACTACACATTGAAGCGCAGCAATATAACACCTCACACTACACTTTGAAATGCAGTAAATAATTTAAACATAATTAGTTAAAAACTAAGGGTATGTTTGGTTATGTTTTCAACTCATGTTTGGTCCAAAATCCCCACCAAACAATGTTTGGCTCACACAATATTTGATAAAAAATACACTACTTTTTTTGTCCAAAAAAAACATAATAATTATTTTCCATCTTTCTACACCTACTTTGTCTCTACACTCCTCTACACTCCTCTCTATGTGCTCTCTCTCTTCTCTCTCCTCTCTATCAGATAAAAGCTTCATGATATGACTGCTACAGTAACTTTTGTTCCCTCTAAAAACAAAACCAAACATTATCTCACCAAAAAAACACACCCAAAAACCAACTCCCAGAATAAAACCAAACACAATCTCATCAAACACGCACGTGTCCCCATAAATTTTTCACCAATAATTCTCACCAAAATACCATCCCAAAACATAACCAAACATAGCCTAAGTATTACAAATTCAATATTATATTCGTACATTTCGATCTTACGTAAAAGTAATTTGAAAAGCACTGTTGCATAACAACATAAATGAAGTTGTTATTAGTACATATATATGTCATGTTAATAACAGCAATTGCGGCTAAATGAAAACGAACTATTTCATTTCCATGTGTATGCATTTTATTTAACATGAAAGCCCACAAAGAGAAAAAGTATGTAAAAGAATTTCATGGCAGGCGGGAATTAAATGCCGTCGTCCTTAATATATTTAAATAAAGAATTGCCGGATAAAATGGTTTTACAATGGTTCCTACTATTTTTATGTATGCAATTCGAATACTGTAAATATTCGGGATATTAAAGATTATTGGATAATCTTAATTTACATTCTGAGTAAATGAGTTTAATATTTCGAATTTCTCAAATCGGATTTGTAACGAATGAGAAATTAAGTGTTAAAATGAGGGGTTTGAACTTATGTATCCAACATTGAATATACACCATATTTTAATTAGGTGTATAAGACTTTGCCTCAAGGTAAAGTGTTGGCCCTTTGGGTCATCCACTTTGGGTCTTTGTGTGAAAGGTGGAGGAGCTATGAAATTGGGGTTACGCACAATTTCTTAGCTCTTCACTCGGGCGGTCCGGTGGACCGGACCACCGACTCGGGCTCGGGTCGTGGGCCTTGAGGCTTGATGTGTGTATAGTGTGAGATCCAACAAATAGAAATCTAACTTTATTAAAACCAATTTGAATTAATAAAATGCTGGCCACATTTTTTAATTCAAATTTATTTTAATTCAGTCTTCTAGAAGGATCTTTGACTGCAAGTCCAACAGTCACATTTTCCATAACAGCTGATTTTGTTTGCTGTTATAGAAAATGTTTATGGCAGAATTAATTTTTTCGTTTAATACTATCTGATTTTTCAGCTATAAAAGGCTCCTCCAACTTCATATTTTTCACACCAACTCAAAGCACAAATTCTCTCTAGTGTTTTTGAGTTCTTCAAATATTCATATCTTCATCTTTCTTGAGATTTCAGCAAAATAGTAAAGTTCGTTGTTTTTCCGAAATTGAAGTGGTTCAATTTTCAGTAAAGTTTTCATTGTATTTTAGGACTCGTTTTGTCAAAGCTGATACCACCTATAGCCGGGGCAATTTCGAGTTCAGGATAAAGTTCATTCTCACCTAGAAAAATTCCTCATCCTTTATTGCATTTTCAGTTTGTTTGTTAAATTTGTTCAACAAGAATAAAATAACTAGAATTTCGACCAATATTAGTGATAAATATAATGTGAAGATATTTTAATGCATGGAGCCTTACGCTTCGGACGACCGAAGTCGGAACTTTGTACATGAATTGATGAAACTGGAGTTGGACAGTTGCAACTAATCATATGAGGAAAACAATATCCCACTCATATATATATATATTTGATGTGGATCATACGCCAAAAACCACATAATACCCTCACTTTGGAACATGCTTACGTATAGCTAATTAAGATAAAGATCCTCGTGTTTTTCATATCTATCGTACACTACGAAAAATTTAATTTTTGCCCATATTAATAAACTATGGTGAAAAATTCATTTGCCATAATTAAAATCAATTGACCATGGTTTTACCTCGGTTTGAACCGTGGTTTTTGCAAGCTTGTTCAAAACATCGTCCATGACTTATAATCATGGTTAATGTTTTGTTTATTATAAAGATCCTGGGTCTTAGCCATTGTAAAAAAGTGCTAGATTAGCATTTCTTCCACCACGGCTAGTTAGAGTTTAAAACAATTAGCATTCTTTTTTACCATGGCTAATGTCAGTGTGGCTATATGAAACATCTACCACGACCAATTAGCCATGAGTTTAGACTGCTATAGACCACAGCTTCAGACCATGACGTATATTTTTATTGTCAATATTCAATTTTCTTGTAGTGGTATCAACCCGAGATATGAGCCAATACAAAACCCACCAATTGGAACGTAAATCATAATCATGTGTACCAAATAAAGGTAGAATATTTATACCCAAAGCTTAACTGAAACCCAATAAATAATAGACCTTGATATCCCGAGTAATAGGAAAATTGAGCCCCAATTTAGATAGGTACAAGCCTCGACCCCGACCTTAAAAGAACCCAACATTCTGACCTTAAAAGGTCGAGCACATAGTGTTCGACCTCAATAGCCGGCCTTGTGGTCAACGTTCTACCACCACATCATTGGTTGAACACATAGGGTTCGAGCTGGATTCCGGCTTGATCAAGACCAACCACAACGTGTGTTACCTACAACACATTAAACCCGACATTGTTGTCATGTTCTAGCTGAAGAGACAATTAAGTTTGACACAATAAGATTGGACATGCGGGACAGACCACGTGAAAGGCACGGGACTAGGGAAGTTGAGTACCATACATAGGATATGAAAAACATAGTTTAGGAATTTTTGGCATTTTGAGAGCTTACACACACTTGTAATTCAATTTTTAGTATTCTAATAGCAATATGGATTGATATTCGCACTCCTCTTTTTGATAATCACACTCCACCCAACTTTATATTTTCATTCTTTTACCAATATACCCTTGTATTTATTAAATAATACTTGACTTAATTTATTTGATGAACAAATAACCTTTTCATCATTATTTGAAATTCTAGTATTAAAAATGTGAATAGCCTTTTTTATTAAACTGATATTAAAGAAAAGTTTTTAAAATATATAAATTTAATTTTTTTTAACAACTTGAAGACGATACCATTCAAGCCGTTTTCATATATTTCTTTATATTTTTCTTTTGGAAAGATCAAGAAAGAGGCGCCTTTTTCATGGATATTATTTTACTTTTTTCAGAAGTTGTTAGAAACAACACCGGTTTATTTACTATATAAATATAAAATTCATGAAAACGGCACCATTTTCCTGAATTTTCCAAAACAAAAAAAAATGAAAGTGATGAAAACGGCTTGGATGGTGCCACCTTCAAGTTGTTAAAATTATATAATTAAATTTATAATATTTTCAATTTTTTTTTATTTTAATAAAAAAGTCATTCACGTTTCTAATACTAGAATTCCAAATAATAATGGAAAGACTTATTTGTCCATTGAATTCGTCAAGTATTGTTTAGTAAATAAAAAAGTATATTGGTAAAAGAATGAAAATATAAAATTAGGTGGAGTGTGATTATCAAAAATAGGAGTGCGAATATCAATCCTGCATATATCATTTTTTTGTGCCCCATAACTTGTTCATATTTTTTTGTTCTTTGAGATCATATTAATTATTTACGATATTTGACGATGATCATCCGTACCCACTAAAATACTGACATGTGGCACCCTAGAGATTTGCATATGCATCTAGATTATGTTTAAGACATCCTCATTTACTAGGATTAAATACACATTTAAGACGCTGTAAAATTTAGGGAAATATACTAACACTCCCTTGAAAAAAAGAATTTATATTCAAAAAACTTAGGATAATATTTTTCATTCCAAAAAACTCAACCCATCAACTTTTCATTCAAAAAATCTTAAATTTAAATAATAAATTTATGGATTGAATTGCCCTTAACATTCGAGATTAAGAATTTATAAACTCTACTTTCTTATAGGGATTTATTTATTTAAAATTTTTATATTGATATTGATACTAATTATGATTTCAAAATTTAAGTTTCAAATTTTAATATTCTTAAAATTTAAGAAAAAATATTTTTAGATAATTACCATGTTAAATTAAAAGTAAATTATATAAAAATATTTAAATTTAGAAGATTAAAATCATATTATGTGATTTATCAATTTGAAACATCCAAAACTAAAAGATTTCAATATAAAATATCAATTGTACAATTCTTACCTTAAAAAATAAAGGGTAATTTAGTTCAAAAAGTTGATGATATTGATTTTTTGATTTTTTTTCCGAATGAAAAGTTTGTAGAATGATGTTTTGAGATTGAAAAATATTTTCATAAATTTTTTTGAATATTTTAGGGGGGATTTAATAATTTTTCCTATAATTTATTATTGACCTTCTGGTTTGAATGCTGACTTGATAGTTTGATGATTGATCTTCTAAACTGAAGTTGAATTTGCTATTAATGTGAGTTAGTCTAGCAAACCATCAGAATTGCTCTAGGTTTTGTGATCTTGATGTCAAATACGCCCTCCGTAAATCGCATATTGACATTCACTTCGATATAATATAAAGTCTACATTTCTTTAACCACCATATTGATTCTTTGTTTCATTAACTATATTGGAGATTTCTTATAAAAAAAAAAAAAAAAAACTATATTGGAGATTTCGATCTTGTAAGACTTCCAAGTATCATAGAACTTATATTGTAGTTCAACATCATTGATTCAAAAAACTACATAAATCATTTTCATATAACATTGAGAAAAATAATTAAGTTGATTTTTTTTTTTAATTCTAGGGAGGAGGCGCATATCCTAGACTTTTAGCCCGACAGACTCGGAGTTGTAGTCGTATTCTGAGATCACAGGGTCTCCATTTTGTCAAGTTCTAGTAACGTGGTTACATCCTCATTCCGGGTATGATTAACACCCAAATCGCCGCTAAGGCCCAATTTTGTCAGTATATGCATCCGTTGCTTGATTTGCTTCTCTCCAAATTGAAGTAAGTCCCACGTCCCATGGGCAATAATTAAGTTGGTTGATGATGATATAATACCAACTAGCTAGACATTAAATTATTGAGGGCTGTAATTACATTGATTTCAACCCAAGCCCATCTAGGCCTTAACCAAATTCCCTTTGTAATTTGGTCCTTTTATCTGACTTGAAAAGGAACCAATAGATCCAGGACAATAAGACCATTCTATTTCACGAGCTCATTCCGTTCTCTTTTTTTTATTCTTTTTTGGAAGGGTAAGAAGGGTGCTACCCTACGGGATTATCTCGACATGCCGGGTCCCAAAAAAATCATCCTCGGCCACGTTCGGTCGGTCTTATCCTGGTCAAGCCTATTGAACAATTCAGTTCTAGGTGCATCAAACATCATAAGATTACACTGTAGCCGGAGTTCAGCTAATATGACCGCCTCATAGCCTCCCAAAAAATTTGGCAAATATGCGCTGTCCGCTGTAAAACTAACATCCTCTAGATCTACAAAATATGGTCAAAGTCAAGATAATTTCACTTTTGGTTCTATTGGAGTTCGGCCAAAACACTTTTACTCTCATGAGAATTGTTTTGACACTTTTGGTCCCATTGAAGTCAAAATGTGTCACTTTTAGTCTCGTCCGTCTAATTTATGACAAAATTTATTAGCGTGAGACGCATAATATGCATGTTAGTAAACTGCATCAGGATTCAAATGAAACAATTGTGGGCAGTTAACTAATAGAGCGTGTGTCTCACGTGGGTAAATTTCGTCCAATAATAGATGGACGGAACTAAAAATGTCACATTCTGACTCCAATGGAACCAAAAGTGCCAAAAAAGTTCTATGAGACTAAAAGTGTTTCGACCGAACTCCAATAAAACTTAAAAGTGTATTTTTCCCTGTGGAAGTCCTCATGTCTGAACCCTGCCTTGTTAATGCACTCAAGAGCCTCCCTATTGTCCGTCTCAACAATAAGATTGGGGCAAGTTAATCTTAACTTATTTTATAATATATTATGATATTATTATTTTATTTTATTTTACCATTATATACATATTTGACGAATTCACAGCCTAGATAGATAATAAAACTTTCGATGATATGAACGCCTTTCCTCGAACTATATCATCATATTATAAGAGTCAGCCGATCTTTGAAGGTACGTCCTCTTTTCGTGGAAATTCTTGTTGAGAATTTTTTTCCTTGAAAATTGGTTCGAAAGGAACATTTAATTAGGACAAGGACCGGCTCTTGACTTGCCCAAGCAGAGCTGGTCCTCGTCCTCGCATCTTTTTCACTTGTCAATTTCATACTTGTCTCATCATTCCATTTCCACACTTTGGTGCAAGCCGGTTATTTGGATTCCTTTCCGACATATATACTATAATCATATGGATTTTTATATTAATTATAATAACTTAAGCAATTCTATATATGCTAATTATGTCTCATCCAAATGTAAAAACACACAAGATCCTCTATTGCAAAATGATGTTGCATATCCTATTGCATTCATTATATGCATGACAAATGTATAAATTTTTTTCTTAAATATATAAGTGATTTGAATTTTGTATACTTGTCATGTATAAAGGTGAATGCAATAGGATATGCAACACCATTTGTAATAGAGGATCCTGATTGGTAAAAACTAAGATTCCAAAACATACAATTTTGTTATAATGAAGTCCTAGGAAAAGTTTGATATTAGTCAATTCCGTATATAATTCTGAGTTTTATTATATAGAGACTAAGAAACATTTATTTCATTTTATGCTTTATCCTGTATATATTCTGATTAAATATATTGAATAATGTAAATCGCTACTCCCCAACTACTATATATCCCTAAAAGTATTTTCATAATTGAACAAAGAAAGTACGTACTCTTAATTCTATTCTGTAGTTTTGGAAAAATTTTCATTCCTATTTCCTAATCATTCCAATACACATAAATCATAATAATGAGAATCTTCCAATACTTAGCAAAGTCCTAAGTCAATATTCAAAGCCGTGCAAACGCGGTTACAAGCTCTACGACTTAAAGACAAAAAAATACATGACCTATAACTTATCCCTTCTAAAGTCGCGTTCTTACATTTATGTAAGCATATAGCACTTGAAAACCACTCCACAAATTTCATTTGTACTATATCAGTCATGGCTGAGAAGAAAGAACATGCAAAGCCCTTAGCCCCGGCGACCCACTGGGTCGACATAGACGAACCCGAATCATTCTCTACTGAATTCATTCCTCGTACCCACCAGAAATGCATCAAGTTATGTGGCTGCTCAGTCGCCATATTATTAATTTTTGTGATGATCTTGTTAATACTCATGTTCACCGTATTTCGGGTGAAGGACCCGATTTTGACCATGAATTCTGTGAAGATTGATGGGCTGGATATACTCAACACCAATAATACGGGTTTAATTAACCCGGGTCTAAACTTGACCCTTGTAGCTGATGTCTCGGTTAAAAACCCTAATGTGGCGTCGTTTACGTTCGATAACACGACGATGTATGTGTACTATGATGGTTCTCTTGTCGGTGAGGTTAAGAATCCGGCGGGTCAGGCTAGAGCCCGGAGGACTCTTCGGATGGATGTGAGGATTGACGTTATGGTGGATAAGATATTGGAAGTAAAGAGATTTAAGAGTGATTTGGTTGCAAGGATTTTGGGTGTTAGTACGCATACGAGGATTAGCGGAAAGGTGAAGATTTCGGATGCTATTAAGAGAAGTGTTGTTGTGAAGATGAATTGCACTATGAATCTGAATATGAGTAGTCAAGCTATTCAAGATAGGAATTGCTGGAAGCGAGTTTCTTTGTAATTTACTTCTTTCTTTCTTTCTTCAAATGTTTCAGGAGCTTGATCGGTTTAATTTTTTATAAGATGCACCGGAGAAAGTTTGTGATGTAGAAAATGTATATATAGAATATAATTAATGTCAAAACCATAGTTTTGGCGAAGACATTTGAATATATACCTTGTAATAGTACGATTATACTTCGTTAACGTCCATGTTGAAGATATTGGGCCAATATTCAGTCCATAAGTGCGGCCATTCCTTCATATTTGATGTGAAAATACTCATGCTGTAGGTAAGAACTTTTCCCTACTAGTAGTGGTGTTTGTATTTACGCTTAACATGTACGTGTGGCAATGAGACAGGACTAGATGGGTATTCGATCTGAACCCGTCAAAAGGGTTACAGGTAGGGATCTTCACGAGCCAAGTTTGGCTAAATTTTCTGGCTCGAGCTCAAAAAAACAAAAAAATTTAAATTAATATATATATTATTAATTTTGTATTGATATATATATAGTATTAATTATAACTTTGATAAATGTTAAATATATCATTATTTATACATTTATAATAATATAAGATATTATATTATATGTATCTATATATTAATAAATGAATAAATATTATATATATATATATTAATACATAAATAATTAAAATATTACTTTTTATTCAGGCTCACGGGCCTTCGAACAGGCATTTTTTGGCTCGAGCTTGGCTCGTTGGTCACACTAGTTATGGGGCAGGTTATGAATTTGAAAATTCTAACCTGCTTGGGTTCGGGGAAAGTAGTGGGTTTAGTATAACCCGCCCCATAATCTGCCCCGTAACCCTCACCGCTAGTATTTCTAATTAATTTTTTATTATATTCTTTAGCATAACTTAATATTTTAATTTAGGAATTAGGAACCAAAGTCCAAATCATCTAGCATAAAACATTATCTTTTTCTTCCAAATGATGTTTTGTATGAGTATTTATATTGGATTTATGGTTGTGGTTTGATTATTATTTATGTAAAATTCCATGATGTTTGTCTATGTTGTTGGTTTATTAGTTATTGGATTAATATATGGATCTTACTGTTGTGAATTGTTCTAGTGGATAAAAAAATTCACAAACCAAGATGCAATTCGTCCTATTTGATATTTTATAAACATAAAAGATGAATTAAAGAGAGATAGGTAATCTAATTACCTTTTTGATGATTTAATTCTAGCCAAACTTTCTTTAAAAGCAACGAATCGTTCATTCCTCTAGATTATCACGCAAATATGATCTTCATTCTTGAAGCTCCAATCTCCTCACCTTAGATAGGAATGGACGACTAGGTTTTTATGGGAGGGAGAGAGTTTTTTGTATTTTTACTTCTTCTTTTTTCTCTCTCTAAGATGAATAGTGCAAGTGTTATAATTTTTAATAAACCAACAAGTGATTAAATAAAAATCACACTCATGCCTTGCATAGGAGGGGCAGCCGAAATGGCTTCTAGGTATGGGGTCACTGGGCCTCATCCATTGCAAGCCCAGTGTTAAGTATTTAAATTAAATCCAAGTCCAATCCAAAACACTCCACTCTTTTAACTAATAATATCTTATTAATTCAAAATTAATTAATAATAATACCATTAATATTGATTGAATATATATTTAACTCCAATAATTAAATACATATATTATAATCAATATATCCTTTTTTATTTTAATAATTTTCACTCTAAGTGAAATTACCAAAATACCCTTATGAAGTAAAAAATTCTTTTATTCTATCATCTTTATATAGCGCGACTCTCTAGTATTGTCTTGATTGGCATTGAGAGGATTAAGTCATTCCCGTGAAGCTATACTGAACCCAATCAAATGTGAGATGAATACGTCATCACGAAGCTTTAAGTTACATTTACCGTATAGGTATAAGCTCTCCACTGACGCAACCCGATCAAGGAAGAGTCATGGAATGTCAACCTCATATAACTTGGTACTGTACTATATAATCATACCAATGTGAAATTACCAAACTGCCCTTAGTATCCAATACAAGTCAGTTATAATTGCTTTGGCCAAAGACTTTAATTTCACAACACCTATGACGTACAGGTCGCTTCTCGTTTACTTTCGAGATAGTGAATCGCTTATTGACAGTCCACTTCCCATTGTCGAACGCAGGAATTGGAATGGAATAAGATCGATTCATACAGAAGAAAAGGTTCTCTATTGATTCTGTACCTATGGGATAGGGATACAGGAAGAGGAAAAAACCGAAGATTTCACATAGTACTTTTGATCAAAAAATCAATCAGATTACACTAGCTACGCCTAACATGTGAAATGGGTGCATAAGGATGTTGTGCTTAGCCTGGAATACAATCATGAAGTTGAAAGTACCAGAAATTCCTAGAGGCATACCATCAGAAAAACTTCCTTGACCAATTGGGTAGATCGCAATTGAATTGTACTTCTAGGTCGACCCCACCAATGGGTGATTGGGTCTAACTACTCTAATAACTTATTCAATGGTACGAGCACAATGTAAAGGACTCCTTAGGTATAAAGCCGAGTCATACTATTGTAACAAGTATCCTTATCATTGACTGTCACCGAGTAAAAACTCATGTGATAGGACTACAACGAGTCGTGTTCGAATATGTCAAATCTGTTAATCATATTCATGACACCAGGTCCCACTATCTACTACAAGAAATTTCACTTTTAGTAAGGAAAAAAATCGTTACCATAGATGAATATTTCGTCACTATAACTTTTGGTAACGAAAATTTTTGTTACCCTTTTTGTCCTGTAAAGTCCGTCGCTAGAAGTTCTTGCGACAAACTTTCAGTCTCATTGCGAATGTATTAGTAACAAAAGTCGATTCCTCACAATATCATTTGTTTTAGTAACGATTTTATCATCACAAAAACTAATCTATAACGTTACAAAAGAAAATTTTCGTTACTAGAAGTGAATGTTATTGTTTTCTTATAATAATTTTCGTAATAGTGATTTCGTCACAAATAGTTATGGTAACAAGATTGTGTCCTTACCAATAATAGAAATAATTAATTATATTAATGTATAATGTAATAGTGGTTTGTCACAAAAAGTAAATATGACAGTCACATATTCCTTGTCAATATTTTTGCATTAAATAAAGTGGATTATTTTTATTTCTATAAATTCCTGTAAATATACATTCAAATTTTATACAAGGCATTCATCTCATCACGAATATTTAAATGATAGATAAAGTTCAAAGCAAGAAATCTCATACTTCGTAACTAAAGCAACAACAATAATTCAAGTACATTTATAATCATAACCCATACTAAAGCATCATCCCAATTGTTGCAAAAGTATCAAATATAACTTCTAATATAGTATCTCCAATGGGACAAAATATAGAAAGACAATATGCAACAGTACGTTTCAAAGGAGTATCACTAAAGCTTAACCGAGTGATCGAGATACACGTTAATTTCTGAAATTTGAACTGCATGCTCAACAATTGGGACGTCATTTACTCCAAAAACCTGCATATAAACAAATGTCCAAAATTTAATTAAATATCCTAAAAATATTAAAAAAACACAAAGAATTCAGCAACTTGTCTCACTAATTCGTAAGTATGAAAGATGATTGAGAAGAATATGGACTAACGGAATAAGGAAAAGAGAAAATAAATGAACCCTTGACAAAAATGCTAGAAAGTACCTATTTACATAACACATTCTCTGCCTACCTTCTAAAAATTCTGAATCACTTTGCTATCTTTTGCATGGACATAGAAGTAATAGGAAAATTTTGATTTAAAGAGGCATGAGAATATCAGAAAATGCTCAATGCGATCATCATATACAAGGAAGCAAATAAACAATATATTTTTCTATATTATTTAAAATATTGGAAAAGGAAATCAGAGCTTTATCATGAATAAAGTAATTCATTTCTCAGAAGTCATATTGCATAGTGACATTATTGTTTAGTTCAAATCTTGTATCATATAAAATTCTATAATTTAGTATAAATTTTTAGTGAGCAAAATTAATTGATGTCATAAAGCACATGAATAAATAAAGCTTATATCCATCAGAGAATATTATACCTTTCCCGTCAGATCCTCAACGCCCACTTTGGATTTGATAAATTGCTTTCATATAATCAAGTCTGCAAAAGTAAAACAAGGAAGTAAGTACACTCCTTATAGATAGAATAATATTGTAAGTTTTACAAAAAAAAGAAAAGAAAGAAAAGAAACTATTTCATCTTTCTTGTGATCTTAACTCCATTAGGAATGGCCAACTTGCACAAAAGATGCATATCATATCACCAACTAATAAAAGATAATGACACATAATAAAATAAAATTTTCTCATTATAGATACCCTACAACACTCAGACAGTTTCTGAAAATAAATAAGTATCAACTTAAACCATTACTTTCAACTTATTTGGAGAGACACTTCACGTATAATCCACGAAAAACATAAAGGATTATAATATAATAACGATAATAAGAAAGATTTTATGCAATAAAGTTGAGACGGTTATCTCACCATTTTTAATGATGAAGACTTCAAGATGGCGGTTTAGCATTAGCCTATATATAGGTGTTAAGATTTCACTTTAAGACAGATATATAGAGCATATAGCTTAGCCGAGAGCTTAGAAAGAGAGATAGTAAACTCTTTTTGTAATAGACAATATTCTAAAGCTATATTGTATTAGTTTGGAAAAATCATTGTAATATCCCATTTAAAAATATATATAATATCCGCCATTTATAGCTTATGCGTTTAACACACTTTTACACCCAACAAAAGTAACATGTTGCTTGACAAGGAAATCAAGTAAGTCAAAGACAAGACCTATGCTATAGTTTTGCACTTAGCAGAACCTTCATCACATAGCTTGAATAAAATGAACAGCAAAAAGATCATGAATATAACAAAGTTCCAAATTCATATAATATAGAGTTGTCCAATTTTACCATTGCAAAGCTTCAAAAACCAGAAATTTCTAAAGTAGAGTTATCAATTTGTTTTCCTTAACAAAAGCTTGATACTTATCATTCAAGAGCACTCTTCTATGCAGTAGAAAAATGTTTAGTATCTTTCCCACCCCTATTTTTACCATTAAAATTCATTTCACCTTCAATAAACTTATCACAATTCTAATAACAACCCAAATTACCTTTATCTCAATCATTCACTCCACCAGACAAGGATTCATTTATCCTAGGCCCTCCTCCAAGTGTATGATACAAGAAATCAACAAATCAAACACAACTTTAAATGCCAAATCAACTGCTAGGTAAAGCTCAAACTCTCATTTTCACTTTAAATCAAAGCAATCAAGAGCAAACACCAAGCAGTAGCAGTAGAAGTCAAGCAAATGACAAATAGGTAATAATAGCAGTCCAAAATCACCATAGTTAAGCCAAACACCAAAAAAATTATAGGGATAATTACACTCACACCCCCTTAATGATGGGGTAATTACACAAACCTCCCCTCACTAATTGATAATTATAAACACCCCCCTCAGGGGGTCTATTTGTAAGGGTTAGAGAGGGTGTAATTGTAAGAATTGTTACACACAGGTGGTGCAATTGCAAGAAATCTTTAACATAAGGGGGTATGTTTGTAATTATCAATTAGTGATGAGAGGTTTGTGTAATTATTCCATCATTGAGGGGGTGTGAGTGTAATTATCCCAAAATTATATACCACCAAGTTTAAGTTGGGCGGAAATTATACCTTCAAAAAACTTTGGGATATTGAGGCGGCGGAGACTGTCCGGAGGAGACTATGGCGTGTAGTGGTGGCTCAGGGGCTGAGCGACGGTGGTGGTGTAACAATACTTAAATGGTGGCTCTGGGCCTGGGGAGTACCATAACGTAGTTCAGATGCAAAAATATCTATATTATTTTTGGATGTTTTTCTTTTAATAAAAAGTGAAGATGGCTTTGTTACATCTTCACCTATAAAATAATAAATGTTTGCATGCTCTGTACTGAAATGTGGAAGTAGTATACATAAGACCTACTTAGAAAGAAAAGATTCCCCTCACCTCAAGTACAAATTAAATATCCACCTCATGATAAGAAATATAATTTTTCAACAAAGGCAAAAACATAATTTGAGGACGAGGAAACTCAAGGTTGACCTGATTTCATCTAGCAGTTGAAGCCATTCTAGCAGTCTTAACTAGCTCATAGTTCCTAAAACAGTGGAGCAACTTTTATGCATAGACACCAATGACTTATCCAACTCTACCAATCCTAAAGCTAAGATAAACAAAGGATAGTGATTTTTGAAACTGAAACGAACTAAGGAGTGAATATGCAAAGCATCACCAAATGGATTGTCATATACACAACAGTTATGGACTTTCATGTGCCTCAAGGTAAATTGCCAGAACTCAAGAACAGTGGATAGTGAGTCAAGGGCTCAAAGTTTTGAGAAAAATTTTTGTTTGTAAAGGTATTGTAGCCAGTAGCATTTCTCAAGTCAATATAAATAGATTTGGTGCTTTGCCCATCAAAATATTTTCATGAAACATCTATAATAATTGGACACGTATATGCAAAATTATATATAGAGCTAAAAATCACTTTCAATTCCTTTTAAATGGCCGAAAATGAAAAGGAAAACTAGAAAATATTCAAGCAAAAAAACCTATATCTATTGCCAAAAAATGTTCATTATCAAGTGAAAAATAGAAAATCTGAAAATAAAATAATAATAATTTTTATTTTAAAAAAGGGATTCTTGATTTTGGATAACCAGAAAGAAGGTAGAGGCACTACAAGAAATTTCACTTTTAGTAAGGAAAAAATTCGTTACCATATGTAAATAATTCGTCACTAGAACTTTTGGTAACGAAAACTTTCGTTACCCTTTTTGTCCTGTAAAGCCCGTCGCGAGAAGTTCTTGCGACAAACTTTTAATGTCGTTACGAATGTATTCGTGACAAAGAACAGAGGTGGCTTAGCTTCACGCGGTGGCAATTTCGCGTGGTGGAGGTGGCTTAGCTTTACGTGACGGTCGTAAATCTTCAAGAACGGAGAAATGAGTACAGTGATGTTGGTGGGGCTTTAGTCTTCACCACGGTGTGAAGGCGGCGCGGGCTGAGGCAGAGGGGTTAAGGGTTGAGCTGAGACGGCGCTAGTGGCGGTGGTGGTTTTCGGGCAGCAATTTGACATGAGGCAGACGATGGGCACTGGCTAGGGTTTTGGTTTCCCCATTTCTCACACTGAAAGTTTGGTAGAGTAGAGAGAATTTCTTTTCAAGTGATAGAAGATAGAGGAATCTAATATAATTTACCTCAATTTTGAATTATTTTTATTAAATTATTAATATAATTAATAATATAAAAATAAATATATTAAATTTAGAGAAGCTCGCGAGCCGGCTCAAGATCTTCTAGTAGAAGAAAATTGGCTCTTCGAGCTCAATGGAAGCTTGAGCTCGAGCTCGAGTTGGGCCCGATTCGAGCCGGTTACAGCCCTATGTGGGAGTACTGAGAAAAGAATTCCTTTAAACTGCTATGTTTGCTCAATCATTCTAAATATTGATTATTTTATTAATAATTTATATTATAAAAATATAATATTATATATTTATATAATTCGAAAGTTCTCGAGCCGGCTCATGAGCTTCGACCAGAGGGAATTAAGCTCGAGCATGACTTGATGATGAGCTCAAGCTCGTGAAGCTCGATTTGAGCCAGCTTGTTAGGTTTGCGAGCCAATTAGACTATACTAGAACACAATATTGTTTTTTTTTAATATTACTCATTTCTAATTTAATCTAATTAATTAAGCTGAATATTAATTAATTTTTTTAATCTAATTTGCTTTTCATCTATGACTTATGTTCAAACTTAAGATAAAATTTAAGTTTGTATTCTATCTCTAATTGAAGAGGAAGTCTAGATTAGCATTTTCATCTCTAAACTTAATATTGAATATCTATATTATAAGTCATCAAATAATGTCAAATAAATTAGAATTTAGAATATATATATATCATCCAAACCACAAAATTCAAAAATCAATTTAATTAACAATGTTAAGTATATTTTATTGTCTTAAGTTCCAAAAAATATTTATCTATCATGCATTTAGAGTTTAGGGGTTAGAGTTTTGAATTTAGGGTTTAGGGCCTAGGTAACCATTTATGAATAATATTACTGCAAAAATCATATAGTATACTTTAATAATTATTTGATATATATATATATATATATATTTATATATCCAATCCAACATTACTTTAATCCTAATCTAAAATGAAAATTAGCTATAACAATGAAATTTAATCTAGTGATCAATGACAATATAATTGATTAGATTACAAATTCATAATTTTAGCTGGAGCAAAAGAGAGAAAGAGAAGCTCAAGAGACCACCAGATGAAGAATGAACATGTAATCTCAAAATACACATATACACCCACGTTTTTTTATTTTTTATTTTTAAAAGAAAAGGATTAAGAAATTGGAAATATTTTGGAGCCCATTTTACTGCCAAGATTATAAAGAAAAGGTTCAAACTACCCCAATCTCTTGTAAGGAATTGTATTTGTTAGAAATGAACTTATTGTAACAATTCAAAACATTGTTACTAGAAGATGAACAAAGTTGTCATGTATAAGTTTAATTGTGATGAGCTTTTTACTTTACGTAACGATGACTTACCTAAAGTACCGACTTATTTTCTTTGTTACTAAAAAAGAAGTCTCTTATGGCAAAATTTTATTTTTTGTAACGAATGTGCATATTTGTTACGAGAAAATAACCTTTTTGTAACAGTTAATGTAATTTGTTACGCGAAAGTTACTTCTTGTGACAAATTATAGCTTCATTACAATTTTTTTTGTCATAAGAAATGCATTTTTTTGTAATGATCCAATCAGTGTAAGACTAGCACTTCCTTGTCAAAGCAAGTGTTGTACTAGTTGAATCTTTAACACCCAATTAAGATTCTTTAACTCGCAAACCATGTTTATAAGATCAAGCACTTAACTCCAACAGTGCTCCTACTTATCAAATAAATAGTGGTGAGTACACCTTGATTTTACGGACCTATTTGTTCAATACATTCAATGCCACAATTAGATTTATGAGAACAAATTCAATGCCTTTTATTACTAATAAAAAATATTTATACAATATAAATAAAATGCTCAATTAAATCTAATTCCTCAATGGCATAGAGGGCATAAACCTAACAATGTCCCACTTGCACTCGATACCAATTGCTATTCTATTTGAGGCCCATCTTCTCAAGATGTTTCTCTATCACCGCCGATTAAAGAGGCTTAGTGAGTGCGTCGGCTACGTTTTCTGGTGAGACTACTTTCTGCACAACGATATCGCCTCTTCCAAATACTTCTCGAATAATTTTGTGATACCTTCTCTCAATGTGTTTAGATTTGTTGTGAGACCTTGGTTCTTTAGCCAGTGCTATTGCTCCATTGTTGTTACACCATAGTGGCAATGGCATTTCCATGCTAGGAACCACTTGAAGTTTAGCCATGAACTTTCTTATCCAAACAGCTTCATTAATTGCCTCAGAGGCAGCAATGTATTCTGCTTTGCATGTGGAGTTCGCAGTTGTGCTTTACTTGGAATTTTTCCAATACACTGCTCCACCATTCAGAGTGAATATAAACTCAGATGTAGATTTTCAATCATCCACATCAGACAGAAAGTCTGAGTCAGAATATTCATCTACTCTCATTTTTTATTTCCATATATCAGAAGTATATCCTTAGTTCTTCTAAGATACTTAAGGATATTCTTCACATCCATTCAATGCTGCTCACCCGGGTTACTTGAGACCGACTAACTACACTCACAGCGTAGGCTATGTCTAGTCTCATGCATAACATCGCATACATGAGACTTCCCACTGCTGATGCATATGAGATTTTACTCATCTTAAGTCTGTCCTCATCTAATTTCGAACTCATAGACTTAGAGAGATGTATTTCATGTCCCATGGGTAGAATTCCTCTCTTACAGTTACTCATTTCATATCTTTTAAGGACTTTCTTTAGGTAGAGCTCTTAAGAGAGACCTAACATTCGATTCGCTTTATCCTGGTAGATGCAAATTCCAAGAATATAGGTTGACGCTTGAGAGAGACCTAATGTTCGATTCGTTTTATCCCTGTAGATGTTAATTCCAAGAATGTAGGTTGCTTCTCCCAAGTCTTTCATGGAGAATGTGCTTGAAATCCATGCTTTGACTGATGTCAATGAACCTATGTCATTCCCTATTAGTAGTATGTCATCTACATACAACACTAGGAATATCAACTTGCTCCCATTGGACAAGTTATAGACACACGGTTCATCTTCATTCTTAATGAATCCATAAGATTTCGCTTCTTGATCGAACCGTTGATTCCAGCTCTGAGACGCCTGCTTAAGTCCATAGATGTACTGTTCAACTTGCAAACCTTATGAAAATCTGCATCGAATGTAAAACCTCTGGGTTGTTGCATATAAATGTCCCCCTCGAGGTATTCATTTTAAAATGCAGTTTTCACATTCATTTGCCAGATTTCATAATCTAGGTTCTTTGCAATGGTGAGCAGTATTTGAATGGACTTGATCATTGTTATGGGCGAAAAGGTTTTCTCATAGTCAATGCCCTCTTTTTTACTATAACCTTTCGCGACAAGTCTGGCCTTATAGGTGTCTACCTTGCCATCCGGACCAATCTTTCTCTTATAGATCCATTTACACCCTATCTTCCGTACATTCTTAGGGAGATTAGTAAGAGTCCAGACTTAGTTTGGATCCATCTCTGCTTTCATGGCCTCTAGCCATTTTGTGGAATCAATATCAGTCGTTGCTTGCTCGTAGTCAGAGGGATTATCTCCATGGCTTCCATTTGCCACAACAAACAAATATTGTTGTTCGTGCAGGTAACCATATCTCTAAGGCGGTCGAGATACTCTACTAGAATGTCACATCGACGGCTATGTCTTTTGAGTTTTAGGTTCAATTCTTTGTACTTAAATTGGCTTCTCCGAAGGGGATTCATTTTGTTCTTCTAATAGAATGAGTTTCCTACCTGTACCTCCTTCTCTAATGAACTCATCTTCGAGAAAGAATGCTTGCAAGGCCACGATTATCTGATGATCGTTTGGTAGGTAAAATAGGTGTCCCATGGAGTCTGTGGGAAAACCTATTAATCGACCCTTTAGGGATCTTTCCTCTAGTTTCTCTACCTTAGTCTTCTTAACATGTGCGAGGCAACTCCATTTCTTATGTATTTAAGATTAGGTTTCCTTCCACACCACAACTCATATGGTGTTTGGGGAATAGATTTCGATAGACACTTATTCAATATATGTACAGTTGTAAGAAAAGCATGCCCCCATAAGGAAATAGGTAAATCGGTGTAGTTAATCATAGATCTCGTCATATCCAATGGAGTACGATTTTTGCGTTTAGCTACTCCATTTAATTGTGGTGTTGTTGGAGGAGTTAGTTGTAACACTATGCCATGTTCTTTTAAGAACTCATCAAACTCAGCACTCATGTATTTGCCACCACGATCCGATCGCAGTGCCTTGAAGAAGCATTTTTGGGAGTACTTTGCTAATGTGTTCGATGGGGGGGGGGGGTCTAGACCCCTTAGTTGGGACATTGCCAACCTGTTTTAAGGAATGATTGATAACACACAATTTGAGATCTTGTTGAAATTGCTTAATTTGGAAGAGGTTAGAGAGGTCATTTTTAGCATGAACCCGTATAAGGCTCCGAGGCCGAATGGTTGCAAAGACTTTTTCTACCAAAATTTTTGGGATATTATAGGTCATTCAATTTGGGAATTAGTGCACTTGGCTTTGATAAGGGGATGTTTGGATGAGGAAGTGGGGGACTCCTTCATGGTTTTGATTTCTGAAGGAGATAATTAGGATACCATCTCTGAATTTTGTCCTATCTTTCTTTGTAAAGTTGTGTATAAAATTGTGACGAAAGTCATCACTAGTCCGTTGAGGCACGTGATGAAAGATCTTGTTTCTCCCTTTCAAAACAGCTTCATTCCCGGGAGGGGGACACATGATAATATTTTAATTATTCAAGAGCTTATTCACATGCTTAGAAGTTTCAAGAACAAGAAAAGGGCATGGTGCTCAAGATTGACTTAGAAAAAGCCTATGATCGTGTGAGTTGGGTTTTTCTTCACGAAGCTTTGAATTTGTTCAAACTCGATCCGCCTCATCACAGATTGTGTGACGAGCTCGTGTTCTAGGATTTCATCGAATGGGGATCCTCTCCCTCTGTTTCAAATGAGTTGTGGGCTTAGACACTGAGATCATTTGTCTACTTATCTGTTTGTCTTGTGCGTGGAAAGATTTTCGAATATGATAGAGGAGGCTACGAGTTGTGGTTTGTGGAGTCCAGTTTCCATGTGCCAATGGGGGGACCAAAGATGTCTCATATCTTGTCTTCGGATGATCTTATTCTCACAGTGAAGGGAAACATTGGTAATGTTTAAACCATTATAGATACTTTGGACAATTTTTGTAAAATTTTGGGGTTGAAAGTATTTTGGGGTTTTGTTGTACTAGTGACTTGGGGTTTCGATTGTCCATCATTGGGCTAATCCAAATTTATACAGCCCTCTAGTAGATAAGTCTAAGCAAGATTGTCGGCTTGGAAGGCGAAACTCCTCAACCTTGCAGGTATGACTACCTTGATAAAATTTGACACCACGACGATGCCCTCACACATTATGTAAACCACGTGGTTACCCACTTCTACTTGTGATCAATTGGATCGATTGAACCGGACATTCTAGTGTTCTACCGAAAGTAATGCAAAAAAGATGCATCTTGTGAGTTGGAAAGATGTGTGTAAAATTAAAAAGATAGGCTCTTGGGGATTAGAGAAACAAGGCATACAATTGTGGCTAGCAAAAATCAGTTTGCATTGTTTAAAGGGGAAAGAATCTGTTTGGAAGGATACTTTTGTCAAAAAATACAATAAAAAATAGAGTTTATGAATATGGGGATTAAGCCACAATACTCGGCTCAATGGAAAGGGATCATGAGAAGCTTTAAGGATGTTGAGGATTTGAACTAGTGTTGGATTGGGGACGGTAAGAAAACATCTTTGGTTCGATCGATGGTGTGATAGTAAACCTATTTGTGACCACATTGAAGGTGATATTGATCCAAATGAACTAAGTATGAGGGTGACCAATGCTATAGATAATTTGAGAATATGGAATGTGGAGGAGATTGTGACTCCAATTCCAAGGAATATCAGGGAGATGATTGAAGAAATTATAGTACTGTACCACAAGGACAAAAAGGATGTGAGAGTGCAGTCTGGTAATTTGAATGGTAACTTCACTTGTAAGTCGGCCTATGCGTTCGTTCAGTCTAAGAATAGAAAATAATAGGACCAAGAGGGGATGTCTTAGGTTTGGATTCGGAAAAGTAAGTGTCCCGTTAAGTTTAAAGTCTTCACATGGCTCATTCATTGGTTAAGGTTAGCCACGAAAACACAAGTTTTTTGTAGAAGAATTATTGAGTGGGACCTTTGTCAAATCTGTGGCCTTGAAGCAGAAATGATTACACACGCTCTTAGAGATTGCCCGGATGCAAAAAAATAAAGGTGTGGGATTTGGTTGTTGCCCCGTCTAAGTTAGCCGACTTCATGGCAGTGTCAGATGAAAGTAGGGTGGCAAAAAATCACAAATTGAATTGGGATATCTGCATTCTCCTTGATTCCTCGTGGAAAAATATATTTTTAGCCACGCAACATAATATTCTTAATATCAAGAAACTTTCTAAGGATTTGGATGAGAATTTCCCTATAGTCCTCTCTTCAGGGTTGAATGATAGGCATGAGATTAAAAGGTTTAAATCGGATCCAGGGTGGATGAAACTCAACACAGATGGTAGCTTTTGTAGCAGTACGGGCGTGGCTACAACGGGAGGTGTACTCCGAGATAGTAGAGGGAAGTGGCAATGGGGATTTAGTTCCAAATTGGGTCGTTTCTCCATTACAGGAGCAGAGATATTGGCCACTCGGGAGGGCTTTAGAATTGCTTGATATAAACGTGTTCATTAAATCGTTGCCGAAGTGGACTCAAAAGTTGTGTGTAAGTGCATTTGGAATGGAGATGTGGAGAACCACCCCCTTGGCAACATTATTCATGATTGTCGAATTTTGATTAGGAAGCCTTGGAGGTGCATTTTGCAACATACGAAAAGAGAGGGAAACAAGGAAACGGATATCTTTGCTAACCTTAGCCGTGAAATTGATGTTGGAATTCATCTTTGGGAGACTCCACCAGATGAATGTTCAGAAGTTATTGAGCTCGAGACGTAGACTTTTGATCCTTCACTTGTAACAAAACAAAAAAAAAATTTGCATTTTTTGTTTTTTAAGTTGGCCTCATCTCAATTCTAGATACTGGCCTCTCGAACTTTAAGTCCTTTAACTTGGCAATTTGGTTATACATTTGTAGGTAATTAATTGATCTTATAAAATTTCAAGAACAATACAACATAATAAATATTAATATTTATTTCGTGTATATATATATATATATATGTCAAAACATATAAATAAATATTTATATTTAACTAATCAACATTCACATATAAAAAGGTTAAAGTTTTATAATATTTAAATACAAGAAATTTAATATCATATAAATAGTACATAATATTTAAATTACTGAAATAGAGATAACATGAAAAGCTATTTATACACATAAATGTAACGATATTTACTCATATGAATGTAACAAATACAAAGAAAAATATATTTCTTTATGAATATTTTATATACAATATATATATTAATGTTTATTTCACATTTTCAGTAACCAGTTCAATCAAAATAATAAATATTAATACTATATATATATATACTTATATATCTAAATATATAAATAACATTTATAAATACACACACACACACATATATATATATATATATATATATAAATATTCAACATTCACATATAAAAATGTTAAATGTATATGATATTTAAATACAAGAAATATAATATCATTTAAATAGTACATAATATTTAAATTACTAAAGCAGAAACAACATAACAAATGATCTATACACATAAACGTACGGAATGTACTGATTTACTCACATAAAATTATGCTTTTAGTAATTCTATAACATATATTTTGACATTTTATACTAATATATAAATTAATTACACATAAAAAGTACATGTATAACATTCAATTGCATATTATAATAATGGAAAAATCTCATTCTTGATACCATAAATCATGTGTACACTTTTGGTAAAAACTCTTCACATTTGTATCAGTTTTGGTATTGGAGTTATCTAGTTGACGGAAAAAGCATGTGACATGCACGTGGCCATTAGGTTTGCACGTGTTTGTGAACATAAATGGGAAAATCTCATTTTTTTTACCAAAGTTTGCTAATTTGTTTCATTTTTGGTACCACCATTATCTCAATTTGTGATGAAACGTGTAAATTTAACGGTCACATGCATCTCATGTGACTTTTTCCGTTAAGTAGTTAGCATCGGTACCAAAAGTGATACAAATGGGCAAAGTTTGTGCCAAATTGAGATTTCAAAAATGTTTGGTACCAAAAAGTATATACGCGGTCACTTATGGTATCAAAAATGAGATTTTTCCTATAATAATTATACTTTTTTAGAAAATAATATGAATTTATTATGAGTATTTATTTATTTAAAACAATATAAGAAATAAATATAAATTTTAGTGTTAAATACGAAATGCCCCCTGAACTATTTCTAGTATCATGTATACCGCCTAAACTTTAAAAGATACCAAAATAGTCACTCATGAAAGTTCATGAGTTATGCCAAATGATCAAACCTAAACACATCCTTACAATATTTAAGCACCAAATGAACTTACTTGATTAATTTTTTTTATTATTATTATAAGATTTGTAAGAAAATGCAAATCTCATAAATTTCATTCAAGATTAATAGGATTTGCAAATTGATACAATTAAATAATTTATAATTGAATATGATACAATTAGGAAATACACATCTTAGAAGTTTAAATCTACAATTTGTTAATTTTATTAATTTAAATTAAAGACCTTGTTAATTTATAACTTATAAATTTACAAATTACAAGATTTAAATAATTTGTTAGTTGATAGGATATAATTAAATAAGATTTAAATAATTATAATGATTCTTCATAATTTGTTCATTAACAATAAATTTGATAAATTCATTAAAAAAAAAAAGGAATCATCATGTAAGTCTAAATATTGCTTAAATATTGTAAGCTTGTGTTTGGATGGGAGAATTTGGCATAAATCATGAATTTTATGAGGGACCATTTTAGTACATTTTAAAGTTTACAGGGTATATGTGGCAGTAAATAAGAAACATTCAGTGAGAGTTTTTGTATTTAAACCCTAAACTGTATGTCACTCAAGTGGTAGAAGTCCCACGTCTTTTTCTAGTTGGTGCAGAGTTCAAATCCCACCAAACCTAAAAATTCTGATTTTCGTCCCCCCCTGAAATTCTCTCCAAATCCTCTCCAAATTTCTTCCAAAGTCTAAGTTTTCATGACACGAGAAATCCCTAGCAAGTGTACTAGGTCGTGCAATGTAATAAAGTGGACTATTAGCCCGGGGTGTGTATCGTCTCCACAGGGACAATTGGATTTGATGCTCGTAATTGCTATATTATCCAACTCTAAGCTAAATCAAATTATAAGATGAGGGATGATTATACTATGAAAATAACTAAAGACAACTATATGATAAACAAGATAATGTATCAAATGGAAAGAGATGATTGGGCTATGATCCTACTATGTTCTATTCTATGCTCATGAACTCAAAATTCCCAGATTCTTAGAACGTTCTTGCTATGGCGAAACTCCCTAATGTATTTATTATTCAATCTCTTGAAATAACAAGCCTATACTGGTTAACAACTTCCTATATCTCTATAGTGAAGATTGAATTAACTAACATGCATTTAGGTTCAAAGGAATTCCTTGTTTACGAAGATCCTACATTCAATCGGGTCATCTTATCACAAAAGCCACACAACGCAATCGATTCTATCTCTAGTCAATTGTTACGTTATGATGTTTAATTTTTCGATCTACCTCTCTCTATCTCCTCTCGGTTTCAAGACAAAGCATTATATCAAACACATGGTGATCAATCATGTGAAAACTTTAAGCATAAAATAAAACATGTAACAAGAATGTAATAAATCCGGAAATTAATGATTCATTAAACACAAAACATCACAAAATATTCACATAACCCAATCACAAATATACTTAGCTCATACCTTCAACAACAAGTGATTCAACAATTCTATAAGACATAGTTGACAAACTAATCAAAGAGAAAGAGTTGAATTACTCCCTATTACAAAGTGTGAATCCAAGCTTTGATGATGAAATGATGATGATGAGGAGGATGATGATGACTCTTCAAGCTTCCTTAGGACTTCCCATGGCTTCCCCTTGGTGTTTGAGAGCAAGTCCAACCTTTTGGTAAGTGAAGAATGTCTTATAAAGTCCAAAAACGGCGGCTATAAAAATAGGGCAGCAGGGAACAGTGCCGCGGCACAAAAAGTGCGAACCGTTTTTGCACAAATTTTCCGAAGCAAAACCGCGGTCCTGTGCCGCGGTCTTATGACGCAGAATTCACAGCTTTCGTATTTTGATCATAACGCTCTCTAAAAATGTCGGATTGAGGTGATTCAAGTTGCTACACGAAGCTAAGATAAAGATCTACAATATTGAAGAAGAAATCTTAGTCTGATTCGGCCTGTAAGAGGACTAAAACCTCGTTTCTATATGATCATTGTGTAGAATCTTTCGTCAACTATCTTCTTTTGTTTCTTTCTTTAATTTCAAGCTCAATTTGGATCTCTTTTCTTGTCTTTCATGCGTAAATCAACTTTTATCCTAAAAAACAAAATATATACCAATCAAAGCATTATGAGGGATAAAAAATGATCAAAGTAACGATCAAATCATATTACAATGGGGCATCTGTAAAATATGGACTTATCAACTACCCCCCAACTAGGCTATGATCGTCTTGATCAATAAATGGCGAACAAGTACTCATAAGTTCAGATTTGACAACTTGGTTTGGGATCTTGAAAGGTTTCATGTTGTTGGATATTGGGTGAATATTGTGTATGTATGAAAAGTGTGTGAACACCTCTTTTGGGTACGAAATTCGAACACCACAAGTATCGAGGATACTAAATATTATTGGATAATATTATTTTACTCTGGGAGTAGATGAGGTTAGCATTTCGAATTTCTCGATTCGGAATTGAAACGAATGAGAAATTAATTGCTATTGTTGGGTGTTTGAATGTAGATATCCCACTTTGGATATAAACCATAAGGTGGACCGGACCAAACCTCGGACCATGGACTCGAGGTCGGGTCTGGGTTCGGGTCGGGTCTGGGTCCGGGATCAGGCTGGTACGCGGGCCGTGGGCCGTGACTGGGCTTGGTGGTCGTTGGGCTAAATATATTCTTTTTGGGCAAAATTTAGAATTAAATTAACTTGTGGGCCCAGTTAATTATTTTCTTCTTTTGGGCCAATAAGAATTAATTTAGGCTCATTTCTTTTCCAAAGAAATAAGGCAGCCCAGCAGAAGGTTGAATTACATCTGAAACGTTTCATTTGTAAAGCAATTAGAAATTGAAAGATTCTTGATGCTAAATTTGAAACGTTTGAATTTATAAGTGAAAAACATTTCACTTTAAAAGTGGTAAGGGAAAAACATTTCACTTTAAAAGTGGTAAGTGAAATGTTTTTCACTTTAAAAGTATAAGTGAAATGTTTCACTTTTAAAAGTGGTTAGTGAAAACGTTTCATTTCTCCAAATTTCTCCTATATAAAGAGTCTCCCATATGAATGAAAAGATAAGAAGACGAACACACAAAAATCAGAAATCATTTCTGCATTTTAAGCATTCTACATACATCACATCAGTGAGAGTTCTTGAGCAAATTAAGTTCGTGGAGTGTTGTTCTTGAAGTGGTTCAATTACAATACGGAATCGTTGTATCTTGGGAAGTTAATTGCATGATCTCGTACCACCGTAGGTGGGGCAATATAGCTTTAAGGATAGAGAGTCCAACTCTCGCCTCGATTCGTTTTCATCGCATATATTTTCCAGTATATTTCAGATTTTACAGGGCGAAGATTTTTTCTCAACAAGCTTAAAGCTATATTTTTGTTGTTGATTTCTGTTTTTTCGAAAATTCTGAAAAATGGCTGAATTCGGTACTAATGAAAATGTTGCTGCTACTCTCGACTTTGGCCTTGGACCTGGAGCTAGTCTCGGTCTCGGTCTTGATTCAGGTTTCGCCTCGGGTTTAGAGGTTGGGTCCGGTTCAGGCTCTGGTCCGAATCCACCGGTTGTAACTAATGTTAATCCGGTAATTCAGACACGAGCTGAAAGGACAACTCCTATTGTACCACCGGTTAATCCGGTTATCCCGGCGCAAGCTGAAAGGCCATCGAAGTTCAGCGGGGCTGACTTCAAACGTTGGCAACAAAAGATGCTTTTTTACTTAACTACTTTGAACCTGGCGAGGTTCTTACGGGAAGACGCCCCGTCTGTCCCTGAAGATTCTGATGATGTTCAGCTGAGAACGGCGTATGATGCCTGGATACACTGTGATTTCCTTTGCAGGAATTACGTGCTCAGTGGTTTGGACGATTCGCTTTACAGCGTTTATCTGTCCATGAAAACCTCGAAAGACCTCTGGGAGGCATTAGATAAGAAGTACAGAACCGAGGACGCTGGACTGAAGAAGTTCATGGTCGCGAAGTTCTTAGACTTCAAAATGGTGGACTCTAAGTCCGTGACAAGCCAAGTCCAAGAGCTTCAGATTATCATACATGAAGTTCATGCCGAGGGCATGGCTTGAAGTGAGAATTTTCAAGTGGGGTCTGTGATTGAAAAAAAAATTACCGCCCTCATGGAATGAATTCAAGAACTACCTAAGGCATAAACGAAAGGAGATGAGCTTAGAAGAGTTGGTTGTCAGACTCAGAATTGAGGGAGACAACCGGGCTTCTATCAAGAGGGCTCCAGTTCAAGCAATGGCAAACGTCATTGAAGTTCCGAAAAGTTCTAACCGGAAAAGGCCGATTTGAGCCATGGAAGTCGCGTTGCTTGTCGACTGAAATTGGTTGCGAAGTTGGGTTTTTCTCGGTGTTCCGATGGCGTTGGTCGGACGGGTATCGGAAGATGGCGGTGGCGCTGGGCGTCGCAGCCGTGACCGGAAACTCGCCGGCGAGACGTTAGCTGTTGACTGCGTCAATAGGGAAGAAGAAGTTGTTGCTTCCCGGAGAAGCCATGAAAATGGCAGGTGCGATTTTCGAATCTCACGGAAAAGAAATTGCTCGGAGCGAATTTCTTGTGGTCCTCGAATCATCGTTGATGATGGCAGTCGAAATTGAAATGGGTCGCTTGGAGCGATGCCACAATTGACGCCGGCGCTACGAGCGGCGCCAAAGACGTTGCCTGAGATGGTCAAATGAAGCCATGAAAGATGCTGTCGTTATCTGGCAATTTTGGCCGAGTCCGGGATTTGAGGAAGAATAAATTGTTGAGGCAACTTTAGCAAAGACAAAAGTAAAAGGCATCCCATAATGGCCATTTCTTTAAGACTTTAATCATATTAATTAACTTTGATTTTGCTTTCCACTAAAATAAAATATTAGTGGATGATGGTAAGAATAAAAGTCACAAAGCAGCCGGACATTATGGGAAAAAGTGGGGTTTTTGCTTTTTTGCCTTTTGCTTTTTGTTTCTTTTGGTGTGCGGCCACTTGGTAATAAATAGAATTGGCCAACATAGTACAATGAGATGTGGGCTTTGTCCCAAAGCACTGAAATTATTCGATGGGTTCGGCCCATTGGGCTGTTGGTCAAATATGTGGCATAGTATTGGGCCAAGGGATCCTAATTGAAATTAGTTTGGGTTGGACCCAACACCTATTTTAATCTTAAATTGGGTTGAACTCCAACATATTTAAGTTTAAAATGAGAGTGGGCAAGGGCCACTGAATTTCAATTGAATTAAATTGGGTTGGACCCAATTGATTAAATTAAATGGGATTTAATTTGGTAATTGATTAAATTGGATTTAATCATCTTATCAAAATTAAATTGGCTTTAATTTTGTTGTAATCATTTTGGGTTTGATGATTAAATAAATTAGATTTATTTTAATATGACCAAAATGATGGCGCTTGGAGCGCTGTTGCTCATCGAGGATGGCAACGTTAGATGTCACAAATCGCATCGCCAGAAGTTGTTGGTATTATTTATCCCAAAAATATTCTCAAGGAGATAAGGGGATTTAATCAATTTTGGTGTATCGCAGAATTGTGGGGGAGGGAAACGATCCTCTCAGCGAACTATGTTTTCAAAAGTAGTCATTGTTAGTTATAGTTGTAGTATTATATTGTGCTATTAAATTTGTCTAGTTAATTCTGTCGAGGAGATTGGGTTTTAAGTGCGACCGTTGTGACGCCTCCAATCTTTCCTGGGAATTAAATCTAGTGTGATTTCTAGTACAATATTAACTCTCTATTTCTATATTTGGTGGAATATGACTCTGAGTTCCACAACAAGTGGTATTAGAGCTCGGGTATTCTGAGTATGCTCTGTGGTTGCAGTTTAATCTGATCTTGCACATCAGAAAAGTTTTCCCAGGATATGTGACTTTGAAAATGTGGAGGTTTTGGAATATCGAAAATCCAAACAAAGTAAGATATGGTCAAGGACCGTTGAATGCATATTGGATATGCACTTCATAGCGTATCTCGTGCACAAAGTCAAGAAATTCTGATATTCATGACGACAAAATCATAGAATATAGAATCGTTGTCTTTTCTCGAGGATACTGGATATCTAACACAAATAACTCTAAGTCCACGAGTGGTTCTGGTTTACCATCGTTGGAGGAGTAGTGTCAATGAAATCATCTAAATGAACTTGTATAGATCATGTCAGAATTCATAGCTTTAGATAAAGTTGATGGAAAAGCTGAGTGACTACACAATATTTATAAGAGAACCAAGGTTGGAATCTTGGACGTATAAGAGTAAAAAACAGGTTTTAACCAAGTTCCAAGCCGAGTTCCAAACCAAGTGCACATCTTACACTCCGGCTAATGAGCTGATGATGTTTATGGAAAACTTGATCAAGTCACTTGTGGTTTGGAATAGGTAAAGTGGTGTTGTGCATAAACTTGGACGTCGTCACAGTTGTTGAATGAGATCGGTCCTACTGTTTGTGGCACATATTCTCTGAAGATAGAAACGTCTAGACGACATGGTGTACGAGGTACACAACTTGGTCAAAAATACGAAGGACTTGACCATTGGAGTAAAATCGAGAAAGTCGATGAAACATCCTATGGTGCATCGTTCAAAGAATTTGATGCAAGTGTGGTTTCCGAACGCCAAAATCATACTCTAAAGAAGATAATGATGCGTTGGATCAATTCAGAATTGTGGGGGACGTGGTCCTAGATAACTACATTCTGAACGACGGTCCCACATAGTAGTAAAAAGTAAGAATCTGCCTGAAAGATGGCAAGATTTCCTACAGTTACATACAAATGTGGGGGCTGTGGGTTAAGGTAAAACCACCCAAACCTTAACAAGGTTACAAGGCGTACTTGGTAGCCGAAGGGAACCTTCAAATGGTAAACCTTGATCGTTTTTTCATGTTTTCGGGAATGGGAATTAAATCCAAATAATATTCATTGTTATTGCTAATTTGCATAACTATGAGATATTTGAAATGGATATTAAGACTGCGTTCCTTAAACAAAGGATTAGATGAGGAAGTTCACATGGAACTAACCGAGGGGTATGTTGGGTCGGTATACGGACTCGAACATAGCTCCAAAGTAGTGGCATGAAAGGTTTGACAAAATATTATGTTTTCAAACGACTTCATAATCAACGAGCGTGATACATGTGGTTTTAACAAAACACATAGCTCATAGTATGAAATTTCACTAAGGTTCAAAGCCAAAAGCTCCCTTTTCTGGTGTGAAAGTTTGATATGTTGATTATGTAAGTAATCATGACTACTGAAAGGATGTTGAAAAAGAATTCGACATAAATGATATGGGTACGGTCCAAAAACTTATCTTACTGAGACTTTACTTGGAAATAGTTTCCATAACAGTGCTCTTGTAAGAAAGTGATTAAAGACTTGGTGGAGAACCATGGTACACCCATATTGAAATATTCACATATGCCCAATTTGATATATTGAGACAATAAGTCGGCAATAGCACGTGCATACAATTGCGACTGTCCGTCTGCAATAACAAAGGCATATAGTAGCATAAATAATGGTAAGTCTAGACAGGCTTGTCGTAGGCACAATACCATTAAGCAGTTGATCTAAGATGGCATTATCTCCACTGATCATGGAGGATAAAGTAGATCATTTGATGAAAGGACTTCCATAGAGATCAAATAGACTGCCTATCAAGAGGAATGGGATTAAAGTCTACAAATTAAGAATTGACACAGCGGTAACCCAACCATGTTGACTGGAGATCCCAAGATCATGATTCAATGGGACAACTAAGTTGTGAAAATTCAAGAGGGCACTTAAGAGTTTTAATAAACTCTAAACCCATTGCCTAGGATAAAGAAGTGCATCCTACAAGTGTAGCAAAGGTTAAGTCGGAGCTTTTAATGATTCCTATACTGTCATGAAAATGAAGTGGAGTATGGTAGGATACTCTTAAATAGGAGATCACCTATGTAAGTGTGAGGTGTAGGCCGCCTCAACATTGAGTAAAATGTAAACACTTATGAAACCAAGAGGGGGCGCCACGGCCAAAATGAGCCCAACAGTGAGAACTAAAAATTTGCTTAGAATAATTATCATGTGAATATCATTGTCTGGTTTTATACGAACGGCCGACCAATTTAAGACATCATGTTCATTGGGTAGCCTAGTAAATCCGATGATATCTCACTAAGAAAGGTTCAAAGCCAAAAGCTACCTCTTCTGATGTGATAAATGTTCGTTTGAACTCTCAGTTTCATGCATTGCATCAATTGCATTAATTTCATTCGTGTGGGGGAGGGTCTGGGTCCGTGATCGGGCTGGTACGCGGGCCGTGGGCCGTGACTGGGCTTGTGGTCGTTAGGCTAAATATATTCTTTTTGGGCAAAATTTAGAATTAAATTATCTTGTGGGCCCAGTTAATTATTTTCTTCTTTTGGGCCAATAAGAATTAATTTGGGCTCATTTATTTTCCAAAGAAATCAGGCAGCCCAGCAGAAGGTTGAATTACATCTGAAACGTTTCATTTGTAAACCAGTCAGAAATTGAAAGATTCTTGATGCTAAATTTGAAACGTTTGAATTTGGAAGTGAAAAACATTTCATTTTAAAAGTATAAGTGAAATGTTTCACTTTTAAAAGTGGTTAGTGAAAACGTTTTATTTCTCCAAATTTCTCCTATATAAAAAATCTCCTATATGAATGAAAAGATAAGAAGACGAACACACAAAAATCAGAAATCATTTCTGCATTTTAAGCATTCTACATACATCACATCAGTGAGAGTTCTTGAGCAAATTAAGTTCGTGGAGTGTTGTTCTTGAAGTGGTTCAATTACAATACGAAATCGTTGTATCTTTGGAAGTTAATTGCATGATCTCGTACCACCGTAGGCGGGGCAATATAGCTTTAAGGATAGAGAGTCCAACTCTCGCCTCGATTCGTTTTCATCGCATATATTTTCCAGTATATTTCAGATTTTACAGGGCGAAGATTTTTTCTCAACACATGTCTCAATAATCAAGCACGTACAAGAATTAAACCCTTGAAAATGATTATGACAAGTTACACTTTACCTAGAACAGTCAACAATTTGAAAGCCCCCAAACATCTTTGACTCCATCTCTAAATCATGAACTCTATATCCATTTTTATGCCAAAAGCACACTTTAAACAAGATTATGCAAACTCATTAGATAATAAAAACATTAAAACACTTCAAAACTTTGTTAACCTATCGGTGTGCATGAAATGTGAAAGTCAAGATCAAAAGGTCTTTTTGGCTTGTAATGTAAGGCTAGGTAATGGCTCTGACGGGAATATATGGATAAAGTGACTAAACTCAAGAAAGCATACAACTCAATATCATCGAGCTAAACACTCACTCATCAACCGAATAAATCTCTATATCTCGCCACTTATAGCTTTTTGATTCCTTTTCCCTTTGAACTCCTGACCCCAAAACTTGTTTCTTTTGATGCTAGGGGTGAATAATGATTCCCAAACCAAATAAATCACATTGAAGTTCAGCTCATAGCCTAGTCGAGAGAGCTCATATATTATATTTTTCGGTAACTTTCGATCTCTCGACTCTTTAGCAATCCTTCAAAATTTCTTTTTTCATTATTTCACATAAGCTCATAACCCCAAATTTCTCAACATCATCAAGAACAACACACCTTTTAACCCATTAATCCATGAAATTCAATACCCAAAACAAAGCGTATACCCAAATTAAAACCAAATGATATGAAGTTATATGCTCTCTTAATTGGCAAAATAGACTTTGTTTTTCTTTCTTTTAGGCTAAAGGGTGGTTGGTATGGCTTTTTAAAGAAAAATGAATGGTGGTTTTTGGTGTGCTTAGCACACTCCATTCTTATCAATACGGCTCAAGATAGGTCTAGAGATTATGTAATATTGTGAAGGACAATTGTAAGGTTAAAGAAAATGAAAGATGGCCTAAATCATTTCATGACTTCGCACACTCAACACACACTTCAAAGTTGACAAAATTGAAAGTTCAATGCTTTAAATCCTCAACAATTCACATAAGCATGGCTAAAAAGGCTTTCATATATAAAATACAAAAAATGATTTCATCTAGATGAAGTAGAGACACTCAAACGAATCATGCCCCAAGCAAAAGTATAACAAATCATGAATATGAAAGCATTGACTATCACAGCCAATCCCAAATCAAGCTTAAAACTTAACAAATGAGTATAAGTTACACCATATTGCCACATCACAATTATATTGGGATGTCTAACCCGCCCTCCAACTAATCTAGCACATTGTCCTCAATGAGCGGACATACACATGTAAAGTAAAGGAAAGAAAGACGTCCCTGATGGTGGAAGCTAAGTGGTGTCCAAAAAGCGAAAGAGCAACAAGGCGAAGAGTCTGAAAATAAAGCCTAGCCATCTGTGAAGTTAGAAAAACCAGAAGAGACAAAAAGCATCATCAAAACAACTAAAACACACAAAACGAGAAAAACAAAACAAAAGGAAAAATAACGGAAACAAAAGAAAACATGTAAAACGTGGGTTGCCTCCCACGAAGAGCTAGTTTAAAGTCATTAGCTCGACTCCCTTGCACTGCTCATGGTGGATCATAAGGAGCAATGTCAACTTCGTATGGACGAGCCTTTTTGTGCTTTTTTCCAGTTGCGTAAAGGCTTCTCCCCTCCCATCATATTTACAAATCCTGAAAAACTAAGATATGACCTCAGATTCACTTTTATAACAATGTAATAAAATTGCAAATAACTAAAAGTGAATTTTAAAGATGGAGAGTTTTCCATTGATGGTTTTAATGAGTATGTGGGTGGCCCTAACTCCCCGAGCCTTGATTCTGACAACTTTAGTGATGATATATCCCAGTGACTTTTACATCTTAAGATCTCCTCATTCTCAACCGTAGTGTCACTTGGGTTCTTAGTGTATGCCTTGAACGGGTCACTAAAGTTGTAAACCGTCTCTTCAACCTCCACCACTTTATCTCTCTGGTTATTGATGCACTTTCTTAAGAAATCAAGAGATATGATGGTAGGTGGTGTTGGATTCTTGAATATTTCTAATGTTTTTTCTTGGTCATCTGATGGGTGGGATTTCGGAGACTCTATGCTGAATTGTGAGTCCTCTAGTGATGTTGCTTTTGGAGCCTCATCATTCTCTTCTGTGCTAATACATGTGGTGTTCGATGATCTCTCTGCAACTAAGTTGGAGATTTGGTTTAGTTGTGCTTGCAATTCCATCATAGATGCTTCGAGATTTTGAGACCACTCATCGTTCGACTTCATCCATTGGATCACCAACTCCTCAAAACTTGGGTTCCTATCACATTGTTGCTGATAATCCCCATGGTTCTGAAAGTTAGTCGGTTCAAATTCTCCCTGCATTAGAAAGGGGGACCTATCTTGTTGCAAGTATGCTTGTGAAGCTCTCATAGCAGAATAACTCAATGGCAAGTCCTGCTGACTTCTCCATCCATGTTGACAGTAATCGTTTGGCACCTTCATCCCATCCTTGTTTTGACCAATAAAAGTCATAGTTGCTCATCTATGCAAATAATAATAATAATAAAAAACATAACAAAAATAAAATAAGAAATCAACCTATCAATATAATCAAAAGAACCAAATTAATAAAACAAAAACAGCAAATTAAAACACAAAAACAGCAACTTAAAAAACAAAAACAGCAACTTAAAAAACAAAAACAGCATCTTAGAAAGATAAAAACAGTAACTAAAAACACAAAAACAGCAAATTAAAACACAAAATAGCAAATTAAAACACAAAAACAGCAACTAAAAAAAAAAACAAAAACAGCAACTTAGTCTTAGAAAAGATAAGTGAATTACAATATCAAATAATGCAATTGTCCCCGGCAACGGCGCCAAAAACTTGACACGCGAAATTCCTAGCAAGTGTACTTTGAATTAGTAATTAGTTTCGATCCTAATATACTGACTTGATGAAACTCATGAAAGTATTCATCTACTACTCAAGTTCAAGAATAATGAAAAATTCTTCAATATATTACTCGGTGTTGAACACCAGATAGCGTGGATCATATCACATCATTAATAAATCACTTCCAATACACTATGAAAAATAAGATATTAGTGACAATGTCAAAGTTGTCATTAATTGTAAATTTTTAGCGACAAAAATTTTTGTTTTGTCACAAAAATAGGTTTTATATATGTTTAACAGTGACAAGATTTGTATATATGTTGTCATTCTTAATAACTGGTGACAAGAAAATTATTGTCGCTATTGACAATTAGTGACACATTTTTAGTAACAACTTAGTGACAACAAGTATAATTATCACTCTATTTGTGTTGTTAATATAAATGCGTCACTAAAGAAACTTTCGTCATTAAAAATCCTTATTACGACAAAACAAAAATTATTGTCACTCATTATATATATTTAGTGACAATTTTAACTTTGTCACTTCAAATTTTATTACTAATATTACATTTTGTTATAGTGATGTGATCTATATCCGACACATATATAAGGTATTTTAAGAATTTTCCAAGATTAATATGGGTAGTTAATTACAGTTAGCAAGTAATATATCACGACTTGAGTCACTTGACTATCGATATTGACTATCTATTTGCAAATTTTCCTTTGTAATTAACACCACTTCGTATTCCTTTTCCAATTTTGTGTTTCATATCATATTGTTATAATGCACTCCAATTATATAAACAATTCATATTAATTATATATTTGTAAAAAGATTTTTTTATATACTTGACATGTATCTATAATATCTTATAGTATAAGATAAAACATCAAATTAAAAATAAATAAAGGATGTGAATTGCTTTGGGATAATTGCATATCGTACCCCTGTGAACACGAAATTTTCACACTCCCCCCCTCCTCGTGTTAATAAAATAGCCTTAAATACCCTTATGTTATTTTTAATTTGCAAAAATCGCCCAAACCTGCTTCAAATACATTGTGCGTGAATGCTACCTTCAGCGAATTTCTAATGGATTGCGGTTTCGTGCAGGCCTTTGAAAATCATATGGGTATATAAAGCTATATTTTTAACAGAGAGGGGACGTGTGCGGATTTCTTCTTTCACAAAGGTACCAAATATAATTTTTCCAATTGCTTTCTAAGTCCATCAAGATCACCACAAATTAAGTTCATGAATTCGATAATGCAGAAAGTTTATTCTACTCCATAACCTTTCCACCCCCATGTACGAGCCTTGATATTTGGTGGTTTTATTCTTGTATTTATAGTATCTTTATTGACATATATTATTGATTGGTATTGCATGCTGAACTTTGGAGTTAAATTCAGGGATAATTGAAAAAAAAAACCCTGTGTTATTTTGAAAGTGCAAAAAACCCACCTGTGTTACAGAAATAGGTGAAAAACCCCCCTGTGTTACCAATAAACTCAGCTAAAAAATCCCTCTCCGTCAAATTTTAACAGTTAGTGTCTACCACGTGCGAGTGTGCGACTGAAACTGATTTTTCATGATTTTTTGGTGGTAGTTGACATAAATAATGACATTTATACCCCCCCCCCTCCGCAATACATAACACTTTGAAACTCATTTGCACTCTTTCTCTATCCTCACCCCTCAAACTTAAGATGCTCATCCAAATTGAAGGCATAAGGTAATTTTTTTTTCTTTTTAATTATTAACCTTTAATATTAGCATGTAGTATAATGCTTTTTATTTGTTATTTCTTACATAGATTTAAATAGAGTATAATTATTTGTTAACATATTTGCAAAATAGAGTAATATTTTCTTGATTTATATTTGTTTATCATAGGATGTCATCAACCTCTACAAAATCAAAACCAAAAGGGGGTGAAAATTGGATCTTAGATATGAAAATCCAAAATGATACTGCAAAAAGTTGGCTGCGATAAGAGTTGTTGGTCCCACTAAAGATACCAAAGGGAAGTTATTTTGTAATTGTCGAACAAACCATTGTGCGTATTTTGATTGGTTGGAACCAATGAGTGTCTCGTGGAAGAATACTGAAAGTTCACTACAAATTCCTGAAATGGATGAAAAGGTGGACTCTAGAAGAAATTGAGGGCTTGAAGAGAACTTTGCAGAGTTGGTTTCCATCACACAAGAGTTAACACTGATGATAAAAAAGATCGAGAAAAATGATGGAACTATGAAGTTTATTACTGTAATTGTTATGGTTTTACTAATTGTGCTAATCTTTAAGTAAAGTTTCTTGTACTGTAATGTATGAATTCAATCATTAATGCAAGGCTACCTTTAATTTCATTTCAATAATCTTTTCCATTTATTCCTTCATTATACTATATTTAATGATCTTCAACATTCCTATAACAAAACACATTCAAACATCTAAACAAAAAAAGAAAAAGAAAGCTGACTGCAAAAGAAAGTAATTCACACACTTCATTGATGAATCAATAGTTAATACATCAAATTGACTGTAAAATAACTGGTTCTCAAACCATATTCAGTTCCCACCAACACAAAAGACCATGTATTCAAGTTTCCACCCAACACATTCCAAAAACAAACACCACAATTCAGCACAATGTATTCAACATCACAAAATATTCACAACTACCAAAACAGAGCACAAAAAGAAACCATTGTCTAAAACTTTGAATTACTGCCTATTAGGACCTTTCTTAACAACTTTTGGAACATTTGATCTTCCACTTGAATTTCCAACACTTGAGCTTTCCCCAGATCCTGAAATCCGAGTAGATGGATTCCACTATTTCTTAAAATCAGCAATTGATGTTGGGGGTCTCTTTTTCTTTTGAGGTTGAGGTTGAGATTGAGGTTGAGTTTGATGCCTCTTGAGTTTGGGGCATGACTGCTTTCTTGGCCTTGGTGGTTTAGGGAGATGAACATTTGGGACACTGGATGCTTGTGTAGGGAGATGAACATCTGCTCTTGGACCTTCATTTGCAAGACTTGATGCAGTTTGTGAGGGTTGTTGATGCATCTACAAAAGACAAAGCAGTTAGATTTCACTTGCAAGATTATGATATATATACAATAACATATTTCTATGTTATTATACACATTATGATATGTTATATCAATACCTGTGGAGTAGCATTAACATTTGAGTTAAACTGGAAAGATTCCACATGTCTTGCATGTTCACTATACGATGGTCTCTGCAAGGAAGATTATTATAATCAGAACAAACAAACATAAATTAAACCAAACACATACTATAAAAGTACTAATATTACCTCAAATAGTGGAATAGTATCAAATTCCATGGGAGTTTGTTCATCTATCCCTTTAGCAGTATCTCTCCCTTCAGCAGTTTCACTCTACATAATTATGGTAAGTAATTCAGAAACTAGTTAATGAAAAAATGACAAGTAATTGAAGATTAATGAATGACAATCACCTCAAATTGTGGATCAATATTAGTTTGAGCTTGTTCTTCTTCTTGCGCAGCAGTTTCTGTTTCAACATATTTTGCATTTCCACTTGTTTTGTTATGCTACATAAATGACAAAAAAGAATATAGACAATTTAATGATGACAGTTCATAAATTACAAAATTAAACACATAAATTATGCAAATACCTGGACAGTTGAATTAGGATGAGGTGGATTTGTATATGTAGATATGTTATACTCTTGTTGTAAATAAATAGCATATGTATGTGTAAACCCCACTCTTGATACACAATTGGGATCCCTTCTGTCATTCCCATCTCTCCTTCTCACTTTTCTAGGCCTTCCAACTCTTACTTTCACATTTGGAGGTTCCACACTACCTATTGGTGACTCCTCAAAGTCATGCATACCAGGCACAGGGTTGATCATGTGACTATACACTCTCACATATATGTCTTTCTTCAAGTAATCATCAACATAATCATCATGTGACATATTGTGGTAATTGAGAGATGCAACAGCATGACAACAAAGGTAGCCCACTAACTGGTACATGCCACAACTACAATGTCTGTCATTCAGGTACACAATGTGATTGTCCATGTAGTGCCTCACCTCAAATTTATCATCCCCTGCCCAGGTAGGAAAACAATTTTTACTTATCACTCTTTGATTCTCTATCTTGTTTTGAATGTTAGGACAGATAACACCCTTGAATTTCTCTATACTAGCCCTCTTAACTTGAAATCTTGTCATACATTTCCTTCTAATCCACTCAAACATATCAATTATTGGAAGTTCTCTTGCATCCAGAATGTAAGAATTGAATGATTTTGATATGTTATTTACCAAGGCGTCACATTTTGTTCTGCCAAAAAAGAAGCACCTTGCCCAATGATTGGAAGAAATCTTACACATCCACTCATAAGCAGTCTCTTTTTTTCCAATTTTAGGAGAAATCCTTTCAATCTCTTTCATGATCCTCAAGTGCTGCTTCACACTATAAGTGGAGGCAGCCTTCCAAAATAACCTTTTCAAATCCTGCCCCTTGTATTTTCCCTTAAAATTGTTGTACATGTGTTTAAGGCAAAATCGGTGTTCAGAAGTTGGAGCTAAGCCATGAATTGCTTCAACCAAACCTTTCTGCCTGTCTGATATGAATGCTGATAAGAGGCATTTTTACGTGTTTTTAAACCCATGAGACTTATGCTATGGATTCATTTATTGCCTAAATCATGCCACATTTGCGTTTAATCGGGTTGTTAAGTGATTACAGGTGATAAATGAAAGCACACGAAGAAACGAGGCGAAAAACGACGTATAAAAAAAGTTCAGGACAATTTGCTTCTGTCGTCCACGCACAGGCGCCAGTATGACCACGCCCAAGCGCCGGACAAGATGCAAATAACGTCAGCATTCTGCTTACCACGCCTAGGCGCCGTCCTGTCCAGGCCTAGGCGTCGTATCTGCATCACTTTCCACGTTCGAGCGCTATTTCCGTATGTTTAGAGACCAACTTGGATCAAGTGTCCTTATACAAAGTTGTAGAATTATGTGTTAGCTTCAAATGAGGACTAGAATCATCCAAATCGGAGTTCTTTGGAGATATTTATGAATGAAATACGATTGCTGCGCTGGACACATTGCATACGATTTCAGCATTCTGTCGACGGCGCCCAAGCGCCGTCATGCCCACGCCTAGGCGTGACCACACCCAAGTTTCGATTCCTTTCAGCCAAAAGGTCATCATTTGATGGTGGTATGGAATATTGAAAGCCAAGAGGTCAACACATGTGTTGAGGGGAAGAGGAATTGTTTATTGCACACTTGGATGGGGGCTTGATGGGGTTTGGAGTATAATAAAGGAAGAGACACACATGAAGAGCCCATCATTTCTTGTCTTCTTAAGCCATCAATTCTTGTCCTTTTAAGCATCTTCTTGACTCTTGACCGATTCACTTTGGGAGAGGGAGAGGGGGAGCTGGTCATTAGGCCAAAACCCATCATCACTCTTCACCCATCATCATTCAATCACCATCTTTCATCACTTTTGGAGGGGAACAAAGAGAGAGGAGCTAAGGATTGAAGTTCTAAAGCAAGGATCCATCATCAATCAATTGAGGGAGTTTTAATTGCTTGCATTTACATGTTTATTTCCATGAGTATGTATATATTTGTATTAGATTTTCTTAAGGCCTTGATGAGAGGCTAATATTGTAGAACTAAGGCCATGTGAAGGCCAATTTATGAATCAATATATGTGAAGTGAATTTTCGTATTAATTCTCATATTGCTTTGTGTGTTGATTTTGAGCTTTTATTACAATCATGTGTTTGATCACCATATGCTTGCTATCTTGCCTAGTCTAGTCATTCGAGAGAAGATAGATTGGGGTTCAATGGAATCAACTCATCATCCGAAACTAATGTGGAATTGCCCCTAGACATAGGTAAAGATTTCCGGGTGCGGTTAGCCGGATTTATCCGGGGAAACTCTAGAACGTTAATGCGTGGTTATTGATTAGATTCTCGGATAGACATATTTAGAGAACCATCAATTAATCATAGGATTATTATGTGCCGAGACATCGGGTAATAATTATCTAAGGAATTTCCACCAAAGCAATAGGAGTCTAATAATTCGAAGAGTAGCTCATCTATATTGACGAGTAGATTCGGTTGTAGCATGTGCCTTAGTCATTTTATCATACGTGAGATTTAATCTATAGTTCGTTTCTCTTTGGTTCTTCACTTGCTTACTCGTTTTATTGCAATTTACTTTTGTCCATTTTCATTAATCATAAACTAAAATACCAAGTCTCCGTGGTTCGACAACCCGGAATTTTAGTCCACTTATTACTACACACGACTAGTGCACTTGCTATCATAGCACGTTAGCTTTTAGCGTGTCAAATGCCCACCATTTCTCATCAGCAGATCCTATATCTCTAAGCAACAAATTCAGAAACCATTTCCAAGTTTCTTGTTTCTCTATCTCAACATAGGCTATGGCAATGGGAAATATGTTGTCATTCCCATCTCTACCAATGGCTGTCAACAGCTGCCCCTTATACATCCCTTTCAGAAAACACACATCCAATCCTATGATTGGTCTACATCTAGCCAGAAACCCTTCTCTCATAGCAGCAAGACAAATACATTTTCTGAAGGACAGGTGGATTCAAATTTCTATCCACCTGTAGTATCAAGTTGTTGGTTAGATTGTGTTTGACTACTGTTGCACAGTAGTCATACAATCTGTGGTATTGGACTTTTATATCACCGTTTACCAACTCAAGAGCATACCTTTTAACTCTATACTACTTATCTCTACTGCATTCAACTTCAACATTTCTTTTGATTTTGTTTTTCAATGATTCTAACCCTTCCATATGATTATCCCTAATGATGTTCTCTATCATCTTCCCCAAGTATTTGTAATTGGCTTGCCTATTTTGATATCTATGTGCACAAGTATGACTTCCCCTAAGTGACTTAACTTGGTAAGTGGATGTTTTCATGATAGGAGAAGCATGGATCTCCAATCACACTCATGCTTACATGTTGCTGTTATTTTTGCAGTTTCATTGTAAAGGAACTTCAAGTCCCACCCTTTCCTAATTGCCTAGTCCCTTAAAACCTCCCTGTACTTCTTCCTTGTAGGAAATTGAAGTTCTACAACCATCTCAAAAGTTCTCATGTATGTGTCATCAGACCAAACAAGAGAATCAAGCCCCCCTCATCATCTGAACCCTTCCTTGATTGTAAATCATCTTCATCAACATCACTATACCACTCTTCCCTCTCTCTATTTCTCTCATTCTCTTCATTTTGTCTTTCTTATGCTCTTTGTTTTTTATTACTTTTTACAAAAGCCTTCAAAGTTTTAAATAATTTTCTAGCATGATCAGGAGGCCTACTTGCAAAGATGTCATCATCTTCTGGACCTTCAAAGTCCTCAAACATCCAATTAGGACAGTCAGATAGTGATGAATCATAAAGTGATTCTTCTTCTTCATCATCACCACCCCCCTCATAGGTAGGATCAGACTGTGTATCCATGTTAGAGCCCCCAACATTTGTTTCAATATTGTTTTCATTAAGATTTATCCCAAACCCCTCACCTTTTGTACATTCATTGTTAGGGTTTTCATTAAATTCAGGCCCTCCCCCATGTGTTTCAGTGTTAGTTTCATTTAAATCTACCCCCACACCCTCAACATTTGTTTCATTGTTGTTGTTCTCTGTAAATGCAAAATTAGCCCAATCATCATATGTTTCAGTGAAGCTTTGATTACATTCAGGTCCTTCCCCAGGTGGTTCAGTGTTAATTTCAGATTCTTCAACAGGAATTTCAGTGTTGATTCCATTCATTTCAGGCCCTTCCCCATGTATTTCAGTGTTTTCATTAATTTCAGGATCTGCAACATAACCTATTACTGGTATTTGTTCACTAACATTTAACTCTTTACCCTAAGGATCTATAGCTACAATTGGTTCCATCCAGTCTACTATATAGATTGGAATGACTCTATTACCCCTGTATTCCCTTTGTAACTCCCTAATACCTGCATCCCCTGTGCATTCCCTTATCCCCTTGTCTGGTGTTTTCCCTTACAAATAATAATAGACTCTAAAATTTAGTGTTTTCCCACCAGCTTTATTGTACAGTTTTGCAAAGTCATTGTGAAAAAAATTCATCTAGGTTCTCATTTGGACAAAGTACTCTCCTACCCCCAAAGTACCTAACCCTAGGGATCCATTCAATTACCCCACCAACCCACACAACAAAGTCAACATAATCAAGTCCAAAATCATATTGTGCTATTCTGCAATACACATAAACAACTTGAAGTCATTACACAACCAAAAAAAGGGCCAATACATTGACATACACTTACATAAAGGCACACTCTTACATAAAGGCACACAACACTCAAAACAGATAAATGGGGTGGGGACCAAATATGTACAACAAACAAATTTTTAACATAACATACTTTAATGTACTGTAAAATAATTCAATGGGATGGGACCAATAACTTTTTGGGTTTTGTTTAATACATAATAATTTGTCAAGATTAAGGCATATTTAATTGAATTCACACAACCCCACAATAATATCACCCCAGCCACACAACACAACAACTTCATAAAAATAGCAACTATAACCCCACACAACAATAGCAAAACTCACCTTTATGCTGTTACAAGCCAGAAATTGGGTCCAAAAACCCTAATTTCACCCCTTCCCAGTGAGATTCCTGACAAAAGTTCATGAAAGAAAACAACATTCATTAAAAAAAGACCAAGGGGGACCAAAACTCGACACTACTCCACATATATTCAAAACCCCAAACAAAAACAGTCAAAAAAAATTCCAAACGAACAATAAACATACCTTTATGTCGAGGAAAGTGCTTGAATATCACTTTCAAACTCAGCACCACACGAATCCCAAACCCTAATATGCTTTTCACTTAATAAATCGGGCAATCGAAATAACCCTAGTTTTTTCCACTCTCAAAAACTGAAAAATCATATGAACAAATCATTCTCACTCACTGGTAATATAGTAATCACTAAATTGTTTGTTATTAGTAGTATATTTGGTTTGATTTTTAACCCAAATTGAAAACCCTAGATAGATCACCAAACTTTTGCCTCTTTCTCTCTCTTCGATCTGCAATTTTCTGAGAATGAAAATGAGACCCTATGGTATTAAGTAGCAAGGGTATAATAGGAAATTCAGCCAAAAATTTTAACGCCGTTAAACGTCCTTGACTGCAAAGGCACGTGTGCGTAGTTTATTGGTATCAAAGGGGGTTTTTCACCTGTTTCCTTAACACAGGAAGGTTTTTTGCACTTTCAAAATAACACATGTTTTTTTTTTTTTTTTGCAATTATCCCTTAAATTTATTGACATAGCAAAAGCAAAATTTCACTTTTGGTCATATTGGAGTCGAGACAAAACATTTTCAGTCTCGTAGAATTTTTTTTTTAGAGTTTTGGTCTTATTGGAATCAAAATGTGACACTTTTAGTCCTATGCATCTATTTTTGGACGAAATTTACCCACGTGAGACACATGCTCTGTTACAAAATTGCCCCTCACGTGCTTTATTTGAATCCCGAGGTAGATAACTAACAGAATGTGTGTCTCATGTGGGTAAATTTAGTCCAAAAATAGATGGACGAGACTAAAATTGTCATATTTTGACTCCAATTGGATCAAAAGTGTCAAAAAAATCTATGGGGCTAAAAGTGTTTTGATCGAGCTCCAATAAGACCAAAAGTGAAATTTTCTCACATAGCGAATAAGACTAAATATCATCAATCAATCTCAATCATGTTGAATGAATACAATTTCACTCATTTATATAGTAAATCACGTGTAACATAGTCGATCTATTTCTCACCAACGGATGGACAAGTTGAGTGAATTTTCATTATCCAACCTTTACTAAGTATGAATTTGATTTGATCGATTCTATCATCCTCGTTCCAAGTTCCAACGCAGAATTATCATGGCATTGGTCAATAGTGTTTTCGTACATAGAATATTGAAGTGACTAGATCAACTGTTGGCAATGTTACCGTTTCATATCACATCAATAAAATGTTCAGTTAGTCAAAAAAGACCCCATAATATGTTAGTTTTACTTTATTACACCCATTACAATAAAAAGTAACATTTGTAACAAAATTTAAAGTGATAATGTTATAATTATTATTAGATGCACATAATGAATGACAATAATTTTTACTTTGTCACAATAAGAATTTTTTGTGCCAAGAGTTTGTTTAAAGTTGTCAATATTGACAATTAGTGACACATATATAGTGACAATACAAATAGAATGACAACTATAATTGTTGTCACTAAATTGTCACAAAAGATGTGTCATTAATTGTCAATAGTGACAACAATTTCTTTGTCACTAATTATCAAGAATGACAATTTTTATACAAATTTTGTCGCTATTAAACATATGGAATATATTTTAGTGACAAGACAGGAGTTCTTGTCATTAAAAATTGATAATTAGCTACAACTTTGATATTGTCACTTGATATTTTTGTCAACGTCATATTTTTTTGTAGTGACTTCTAAAGAATAGTATATCTTTTTTAATATCATTTATAGTTATATGTTAGTTTAGTTCATTTGATTTGAAGTATATGTCTCTGTTAAAGATCATTCGTCTTGAAGCTTAATTGTACAAATATTAATAATGATAATTAGACATTGAATAGAAGAATAACACGTCTTTTTACTCTTTTGAATAATTTAACTAATTAAATGTACTAATATAGACTTAGCGAGCTAGGTACTTCAAGATTTGCTCGTACGATAATTGACTCTTATTCAATTAATTAATTCATAGGGCTGATAATTCACTCTTATTCAATTAATTAATTCATAGGGCTATGATGAATCTTGGTAAAATAGAGCCATGGAAAATCTATGTTTGGATTTTATTATCTATATCTCTTATACAATAGGCGTATTGTGTATAGCCTCTACACACATTTGTGCTATGATACATAGACACGGACACGACACAATACCGACACAATTTTTTTGAAAATTTTAGGACACGACACGGTTCCAACACGGCTATTAAATTGATATATATATATAAATTAGGGAAAAGCAAGAACCGCGCAATAATGCCCAGACTTATATTTAAAAAATGAGTAAAAAAAAATTGCATGCAAATGGTAAGTATATAATTTTCAATGGCAATATAAAAAGTGATTAAATATCAGTACGTTAAAAAAATAAAATTATTTTGACATCATTGTTTTATATAAAATTATTCGTTGATATCCCATTGAAACCCGAATAGATTGTTTTACTTCATACACGTGAAAGCTGATAAAACAACACATATCGCACTCCTTAATATCGCTAATCAAAATCAAATACAAATTTTATAGTTCGATAATGTTTCACATAAATAAGGTTGAACAACAACTTGTTCGGATACACTCGACTCATTTACATCATTATAAATACTATATCAACGTTGATTGGTGGGTCTTAAAGTTAATCATTACAATGACCAATGGTGGGTAATCATTATTGATTTTTCTATAATTTTTATTCGATGAGGGTGTTAAAGTGAATTTATTTTCTTCTCAAGCCTTCTTTTCTTGTAATTAAGCTGAAAAAATCTCATCCTTAGCCTTTTTGTTTTTTCTTCCAATTGCATATCTGGAATCTCTTCAATTAAATTCATCTCTTGTTCCAATTTCTGCAACTCTCTCAACTTCCCATCTCCTTCCTCTTTTTCCAATTCGTGGACATTCATGATTAGGGTTTGAAGGCTCATGAGTTTTCTATGAGGCCATCTGCTAATTCCCAATTCCCTGCACCTTTCCTTCAAAAGTGTTACTCCTACATTCAATTCTTTTGCTGCTTGTTTTATTGGCATGTAAAAATACTGTGAAATCGTTTTCCTTGACAACGTATTCAGTACTTCCCTTGATCTGTTAACTTTTTTCTTTTCTTTATTCGCATGTAAATTCTCATCAAATATCATCATTGCCGCGTTATTGGTAGAGTTATCAAATAGCAATTGCTGCTGGTTTAGTTGATCTTCAAATCCTGTTATCACTTCATTCCCAGAGTTGCTCCACAGTAGTTCTGAAATTAAACACAAGAAGAAAATAAAAATGGAACTATATATTGTATATATTGAAAATAATAATATTTTTTAAAAAGTTGATATTTAATTACCTGGAATGTTAAAAGTAGGGTTATGTTGCGGACTGAAAGATGAATAAAAATGGTCATTTACTATCATCTCCCTCAAAGGAACAACATGAAATATAGTTTCACAAATGGAAAAATCGGGTTGTAAATTCCAATCACTACTATAATCAGATAATAATCCACTGTTTTGCCCAATTTCCATCGCAATTTGATGATGAAAATGAAAATAATTTTTGGTTTTCCGATAGGGGTGGTCAGTGGTGGCAAAAACATGGGATTATATATATTTATATATATGGAAGATAAGACGTTTCTGGTTTTACTCAGGCTCCTTGTCCTTTAATGTCAAGAGTCGTGTGACTGTGGTCACTTTAATGTCAAGAGACTTCGTTTCCTTTAATGTCAAGAGATGTCGTGTCCTTTAATGTCAAGAGTCGTGTGTTTTTTTAACTTGAAAAAGATATATGTATCATTAAATAATGTCTAATAATGTGCTTATGTTTAATAATAATTCTTTGTACTATAAAGTTGTTTCCTTATCTCGATGAAAGATATTGAGCATATTTTGAAATTCCATATTCTCAATAAAGGTTAACCAAGTTATTTGGCCTCGACAAAGGTGGACGGATCATATGGTATAATATATATACATACATACATATATATATATATGACATTAATTTAAATTTAGCACACTAATGTGTACATAGATGATAGGACCACATATATCCAAATGGAATAAGATAACATATAAAGAAACTACCACATTGTCAATTGGGTCCATCGTTTCATTACATTGTCTTTCTCTTTTATCACTATTTTTTTACCTAATAAGCGAAATATCCCCTTACTTATAATCTAAGAATAAAAAAGAGAAACATAAGAAGAAGATACAGTAGTTACCTTTTTTTAAATATAGAAAATAAATTTTTATGCAAGTTTGTCCTATTATATAAAAAATATTCAATTTATAATTTAAAAAATTAAATTTAGAAATTCTAAGATATACGTAACAAATTATTTGTACATCAAATAACTTTGATATTTAGGAATCCATAATTGAAGTACCAAATATTGAGATTTTTCAAAATAATAAATCTTAGGATGAAAAAAACGAGTGTAAGAAAATTCATGTGGAACTCCTATTCAAGGAGAGAAGATAATGTCATTCGATAGAGTAAACAAACTCTCATACGAGAAAGAAAATAAACAGAGTATAAACAGTGGATAGTCATAGAAACAACCATGGAACGAGCTACAATTTGTAATAATGGACTTAGTTTTCTTTGTGACAATATAATTTTTCATGTTATGGGAAGGTTATCATGGTATGCATGCATTGTGGAGGAAGGCCAATTGGGTCTTTTAGCAAAATATTTTCAACATTGTTGGTATTCCATCCCTATTCTTTTATTTGATATTAACCTAAAGTTGTTTCCTTATCTCGATGAAAGATCTTGGGCAGATCTTGAAATTCCATATCCTCGATAAAGGTTAATTAAAGTTAGTATAACTAAAATTGGGTCCATCGTTTCATTTCATTGTTTTTTTCTTTTATCACTATTTTTTTGTCTAATAAGCTAAATATGCCATTACCAATAATCTAAGAGTAAAAAAGTGAAAAATAAGAAGAAGATATTTTTTAAACATAGAAAATAAATATTGATTCAAGTTTGTCCTATTGTATAAAACATATTCAATTTATAATTTAATTTAACTTTAAAAAGATATATCTATCATTAAATAATGTCTAATAATATGGTTATGTTTAATCATAATTCTTTGTACCATAAAGTTGTTTCCTTATCTCGATGAAAGATAATGGGCAGATATATGGAGTTACGGATATGGTCCACTTTTTTATGATGTACAGTTTTCTTTCAAAACTCTCACATCCTTAAATAAACAAATACAATTAAAGATAATACTAAATATTAAACTACATCTTCGTTCCTCCTTGCTGTACCTCACTTAATCATTAAAATACCATTGATAACAACTTAATTATTAAATACAATTAAGGATAATAATGATGTTCTTTTTCCGTCTTGCTGCTCGCCACTTATAATTAAAATATAATTGATATCGACTGAAATGATTAGCATAGTCAGTCTGTTGAGATTAACATATAATTGCTATCCACTTACTGAACTGATTAGCACATTCAGAATCTCTTCAATCAACAATTTCAGCTCTGCAATATGCGTCATACAATGCAAATTGCTCAAGAAACCAAGCAAGGGATCTAATGTGGCGGTGGTCACCCAACACAAATTCTACCCATAATTAAAGTCTGTCTAATCACACCACTAACCCCACTAATCACACCACTATCTCCACTAATCAAACCACTAACTCCACTAAGAATCATAACAAAAGAAGACTTCCCAAACCCTAAACAATCAATTATAAAAAATATTCAATTTATAATTTTAAAAATTAAATGTAGAAATTCTAAGAGTCGTGTGTCTTTTTAACTTTAAAAAGATATATCTATCATTAAGTAATGTCTAATAATGTGCTTATGTTTAATAATAATTTTTGTACCTCTAAAGTTGTTTCCTTATCTCGATGAAAGATTTTGGATAGATCTTGAAATTCCATATCCTTGATAAAGGTTAATTAAAGTTAGTATAACTAAAGTTAGTGAGGATCAGAGTATAATTCAGGTTAATTAAAGTTAGTGAGGATCAAAATTGAACAATATCTTCCTCCACCAAACCCTACAAAGAATTTTCAGAGTATAAACAGGGAATATTTGTTAGGATCATCTTCTACGAAAAAGAGGAGATATAAACAGGGGAGACAGGGGATCATCTTGCACGAGTAGAAACAGAGTATAAACAGGGAATTCAGGGGATCATCTTGCACAAGTAGAAACAGAGTATAAACAGGGTTAGTTCATATAAACAACCATGGAACGAGGTACAATTTCTAATAATGAACTTAGTTTCCTTTGTGAGGATATAATTTTTCATGTTATGGGAAGGTTATCAAGGGATGCATGCATTGTGGAGGCTGCCCGATTAGGTCTTTTATCAAAATATTTTCAACATTGTTGGTATTCCATCCCTACTCTTTTATTCGATATTAACCGTTTCGAACAAAGGGGTTATCATGGTTTAGATTTTATTCATTTTGTTAATCGCACTATACTTGAACATAATGAAAGTGTGGTTGAAACTTTGAGCTTTGAGTTACCAATGGGGGCCGAGGCATTGCATTCGATAAGGCAAGAGTGGGTGGCTTTTGGAATAGATCATTCTGTGCGCATACTGAAATTAGTCGGTCGGTTATCCACTTCACTCCCCAACGGTCTGTTTTTCTCACAAACTGTTATTCAGTTAAAATTATATCTACCGAACTACATTGTTAGGTGGGAAGATAGATATAATTTACGAAATTTAAAAAGACTCATATTGAAGTACATTGTGCTGTATGATAACACATTTTCTTTACGCCTTGGAAAATGGTGTCCTCAGTTGAATGATTTGCAGTTATTCAATTGTGATTTTAGAGGACTAACAGAATTTCAGGCATATTTGCCTTCTGTAAAAATATTCAAGATGGCATTCAATCGAGCCCAAGGAAATGTGAATATAAAAGTACACTTCCCCAATGTAGATGTCCTTGTTATTTTATTGAAACAAGATGAACAGGGTCCCGGGCATTTACAAGTAATGGGGCCGTTAGCTCGTTCTCTACAGTGGATAGTACACCGTCATGTACAATACATCGGATCAACTTGCTCAACATATCGACTACTTCGAGAGTTTGTAAAAATGACGAAAGAATTGCTGTCCAGCGAACGAGCACGTGTGCCGGTTGATTTTGTTAGGGTATATCTATATATCATTGTTTGAATAAGTGCAAATGCTTTTAAGAAGTTTTTTTGATTTTTTTTAATTGTTTGTTTAGAGGTTGGCGCATGTGGAGTCTCTACATCGCATTATGGCGAGGTATTTTTTTGTTAATATGCACCGTCTAGAGATCAGGTCTTCGAAGCTGCTTGACAATCTTGCTGTCACATTGGTGCTCATCAGTAGATGTACAGGCTTGAATAAACTTAAAGTCGATTTGGTGGTAATATTTTAAGTTTTATTGTTTGTGGTTTATTAGTTATTACATGGTTTATTAAACACGTTTTTTGTTTGGTCTTCTAAAATAAAATTGTAATTGACTTAACATGTGTAGGGTGCACCATGGGAAAATGCGGGCATTAGTGTATCCAACTACGTAAAGGACTGGAAGTTGCAAACAATGGGATTGGAGTCATTGAAAGAGGTCACGATATTCAACTTCTCGAGTTCTGATTGCGAGCTAAGCTACATTTTGTACGTGTTGTCGCAAACAACTGAGTTGGATACACTAAATATTTACTGTGTTAATCAATTTTTTGATGATGTAATTGGTGTGTATAAGAGGGCATCAATTAGAGCGTATGAAGGTACCGCGTCAAAAAATGTGCAAATTCGTTTCATAAAAGGGGCTTACCCTATAATAAGAGTAGAATGAAAATTGCACAATAATTTTACAGTAGTTCGAAGCATCAATTTGATCCAACAATGTACTTAATTTGAATATGAATGTACGAGGTCAAGCAATTTGCACAAGGGCACTTAATTTCACATTCTTTGCCAAGATGTTTCATAACGAAATTTATAAATGAATCAACTCCAAAAAGTTCTCACCCAGTTCATTTTAATTAACAATTAGTAAAACTAACATAAACAAATTCTAAGCAACATCCATAGTTAATAAGACCGCAACATTCGATAATTGCATTTCAAAGGCCAAAAGCATGAACAAATAATTAACCGAGTATTATAGCAGATGGATACACAACACTATTAATCCAAAAGAGTGAGGTGCAAAATAGTAGTTTGGCAAAAAAACCCAAAAAAAATCCAACTCCATGGCCTAAGGAGTGGTTATTTACATTGGATTCATGCCCAAGATCAAGTCCTTTTCCGCTTGGAAGACCGTATGATGGGTACATGTTCATCATCGGAATCGGCTACACAAAGATGCTTGATGTTGCTCTAACAAAGATGCTTGATGTTGCTCTGTGGACCATGTGCCGCGTATCTCTGACGGCGCACTCGATTCTTAGCATCTCGATCCATGCACACAACAATCTCTAAACACTTTGGTGCGGTAATCCAAACAGGTAATATACCGCAAAATAACGCATGCCAACAAAAAAAACCCCGCATGAATACCAGTTACAAACATGGAACACATAGGCAGCCAAAACCAAACAAGCACCACCCAACCTAACCCAGTTAAGACACCCCAGAGGCATGACCACGTTCGATCATAGCAAAAGTATCAGGGAGAAACAGGAAAAATCTTCGAGTTTTCATTTTTTAAATAAGAAAACATGATTGTTTTTTATATTCCTTAGCGTGAAATTTATGACTGAATGTGCAGCCCTGGCTACAAAAACTTTTGTAAGGTTTAGGGCAGCGTAGAAAGTTTAAGAATCACCAAATAGCAAGAACTCGCACTCCTCGCATTTCCGTCACACAATGGCATCACAAATGATAATAAGATTATTATCAACCGCCTTGTAGCCAGCCCGAAGCTGGGTCGCAATGAGAAAAGCAAGGTTGAAGAATATAGTTTAGAGATTCTAAAGCGCACAATGCACACTATTGTGCATCCTCTATATACTTATAATTGAACAAAAAAAAAATTAACAGACAATTGACTATGTAAAACATAAATACTATGACGATTTGATTAGATACTTCTCGTAGCCACACGACTAATTAGCACGCATAGTAACCTGTAAACGTAGGTTAAAGGTGCATAAAGAAATGGACAGTTCACCAAATAATATGGAGTTTCAGTTCGAGGTCGAGACAGCCCGAGTGCACATGTAAAGTAAGACAACTTCTTAACATATATAATCGTATAGTAAGATAGATTACTATATAACTCGATAAACATCTTTATTTTAGGACCCTCTATTTTTTTTAAGAGACCTTTATTTTAGGGACTGAATTCGATATTTCAATGTTTTGAACATCAACTTCACCACTTGAATTAAATCTCGTCCAATAAAAATTAGTGAGGACAAGAAGGAAGTTTGATAGAAAGTAATTTTTTATGAATTTTTTTCCTAAGAGAGAGACATAATGTGTGAGAAGAAATAGAAAAGAAAAAATATTATAAATGAAGAAATTGATTGAGGCACTTGTCATAATTTAAGAATGAAAATGAATTCACCAAATTTGACAGCACAAGTAGTTATTCTAGGAATCTCATATTTTATTTAATAGTATTGATTATCAGAGATGATTCTCCTATAGACCAGGACCAAGAATTCTGATTGATCCAAGTTTAATGTGTGTGTGTAGGGGGGGGGGGGGGGCAATCATCCATGTTACAAGTTACAACTAATAAGGGATAATAATTTATGGCAAATTCAATTTCGAAATTTGGTATTGATTGAACAAGTGCAATTTGAAAGTGGAATGAATTGTCGTTGTAAATTAGGGCCGAAAGATGCATCACACTACTTAATAGTTAATATTCAATCTGAAATCAATTGTTAAAATCTCATATTGTTGAACACATATTTTACTTTTTTGAAAAAACGATCATATTGTTTTATTCAATAAAAGTTTACGGTACAAATGTGTATCCAATCAATTTGAGGCATTCGTTAAAGATTGAGACTAAAATTGAACATACACATATTTATTGGATGAAAAGTGTGATTTACCCAATAAATCCCTAAAAATACTGTTCAATCAAAACACCCCCCATACACTAAATTTTCATTCGAAAAACTACAATTGATTAATTTTAAATTTAGGATGCTAAGGGCGTTTAAGTTCATAAATTTATTAACCCTACATGTTGGGGGTTTTGGAATGAAAAGTTGACGGAATTAAGATGTTAAAGATAAGCTCTTTAAAATTAGCTAGAAATTCTAACTTAATTATTTCCTAATGTCTTAAAACAAACTTTTTAAGTTTGATCATCTTAACCATATAAATGCTATTATGTATACACCTTATAATCTTAATTATTAACCTTATTTTATATGTCCATACATTATAAATGTTTTTTTTTGTTACTTATAAGATGTTCAAATTAGTGATTCTTATATGCTCTTTAACTTATAAGATGGTGTTTGGAGTAAGAAACATTGGAGGATGTTCGGAATAAACTTAACCGTACACTCTATATTGTCTTTTCGTTTGAAGAACCAACTTTTTGTTAGAATGTTTATTCAAATATGAAGAATATTATTATTTTGTTTCAATATTTACTATGTTTGAATTATAATTTATGATTTAAATCTAATTATCCAAACAAAAAAAATTACTAAAAAAAAATTTATATGTAAAAAATAAATAAAATAAGTACACTTTTTGTAATTCAATATATCATCCCATCATCACGTGCTCTTTTACCGAATTCTGTCTCCGGTGTAGACAGTGCTCGTAAGAAGAAAAGAAAAATTATAAAAAGAAATAGTCATAATTCCATATTTGTTTGTGAATCTAGCTTGGGTAGATTATAGTTTAGCTTCTAGTTTAGAATTACAGAGTTTATTAGTCTTTCTAATTTCAATTCTTCTATTGTTATATAGCATATTTTTATCCTTTCTTCTCTTTTATTTTTAATTTTTTCCTGTAAAGACTAATTTCAAGTTTCAGCAATCTTTTCTATATAAAATTTATATATTTTTGTATACATTTTTTATATTAAAATTTTTTAGTGTATATATTTTTATGTATATATATATATATATATATTACCTAATTATATAAGTGGTGTGTTAGTGGTGTGTTAGTGTGTACATTTATATTGGAATAAAAATAAATAAAAACAATTTTGACGACCAAAAACTACTATAGACAAAGAAAAATGGGTAAAAAAAATTAAATAAAAATTGGTCAAAAACCGTTCATGGCCATTCCCACTTATAAAATATAAAATATGTTATATATATATATATATATATAAATTACGTGTTAGTGTGTATATTTATATATTTTTTATATTAAATTTTTTTAGTGTATATACTTTTGTATAATATACATGTGTTAGTGATAGTGGTGTGTTAGTGTGTATATTTATATATTTTTGCATATATTTTTTATATTAAAGATTTTTAATGTATATATTTTTTTTGTATATTACCTAATTATATAAGAGTGTATCCAACATCCAAAATGCAAAAACAAAGGAAGCCATGAAAATTGTAAAAATTAAAAGAAAGTAACAAACATTTACAACTCTTGGAAGAGAAAAGATACCTTGCTTCACAACCTTTAGAAGATTTTGAAAAGTAGATGAATATCTATCAATAAAAAGAGGGGGGGAAATCAACAATCAGCAAGAGGAGAAGAAACAAGAAAAGAAGATAGAATATGTCTTACACAACCTTGGTACACTTTGGAAGATGATAATGGACTAACAGAGGGTAACTTTTATAGACAAAGAAAAAAGGGTAAAAAAACTTAAATAAAAATTGGCCAATAACCGTTCATCGAATTCAGTAAAATCACAATTATATGTACGTGCATGATGGAATTCACGTGGGTTTTCATTCTTCATTATATTTATAGTTGTAATTGTCCAGAAACTCAAAATCCCAAATGCTAAAATAAATGGTCAGTTACTTGTATGTAAGAAATTGGAGGGATTCCTAAAAGCAGACATCTTCATTTAGCAAGATTTCGTATTTTCCCCTGCTCAAACTATATAATTATAGTTCAGTTGGCCGTAATTATGGAAGCAAGCTTATATCAAATCATCACAGAGGTTATAAAATACCATGTAAAATTGAGACCATAATCATGAAATTAATGTTGTCGGAGAAATAGATGGATTTTTTTTTATTATAACTTTTTTGTTCTTTATGTGAAATTCGTTAAAATTAGATTAGCATGATATCGATTATTTGAAGAACGAAAATTATTTTGTGACTGAATACTTGCATATTGTATTTTTAGATAATGAGAGGTCTTTGTGAGTTTTAGGATTCTAAATTTTTTATATATTTACAATTATTTTTAATTATTTAAGTCAAAAACCACAAGATTGTAGACAACCATTAGAGAGTGACAATGCAAAGTAAATTATTTTAAGTTTCCCCAACATTCGGAAATTTGCTTGACAAAATTGTATAAAATTAATCATTTTTTTCGTCGGTAAAGTGGAATGATTCTGATGCGTAAAAGACTGATGTTACAATTTACGTCCTTTTGGTTTTGTCAAGTGCATGTATGCAGGAAGACAGATACATTAAACATTAATGCAAAGCCATGAAACTCATTCAGAATGAATAAAAAGGGAGCCATGAAACTCGTTCAAAACGAAAAGAAAGTAACAAACCTTTACAAATATTGCAAGAGAAAAGATCTCTTACTGCACAACTTTTAGAAGCTTTTGGAAAGTAGATGAATATCTATCAACAAAATCGGAAAAAAAATCTACAAACAGAGAGTATGTCTTTCACGAAAAGAAGAGAGAATAACTTTCAACAATAATGCAGGGGGCTGAAGTGTATCAATAAATTGTTAAGTAACGACGAGTATGTAAATTTTCTTCACTTGAAGTGGAAGGATAGACTCCAGAAACCGAGAGAGAGAGAGAGAGAGAATTTTGAGACAATTTTCTATATCCTCATTCCACGTACAATTCCAAGTTTTTAAACAACTGAATCAACAATTTATCCTAAAATAATGGAAGCACTATCTCTAATTGCCTCCACAATCATCACTCCACTAAAAACATGGTGAAATAATTAAACTAATCCTATAGAATAAAAATACTAAATTAATTATCCTAACATAATGGAAGCACTATATCTAGTTGTATCCACAATCGGCGGTCAACTAATGGTGAAATAATTAAACTAATCCTATAGTGAAATAATTAACATCCTCAAATTCTGGCACCATGTTGCATAATATATATATGTATAATAAAAAAATATATAAATTATTTTGACGACAAAAAATACTGTTCATTTTAGCATACACGCTTATATGTGTGTAATGTGTGTATATTTATATATTTTTTATGTTAAATTTTTTTAGTGTATATACTTTTGTATAATATATATATGTGTTAGTGATAGTGGTGTGTTAGTGTGTATATTTATATATTTTTTCATATATTTTGTATATTAAAGATTTTTAATGTATATACTTTTGTATAATATATATGTGTGTTAGTGATAGTGGTGTGTTAGTGTGTATATTTATATATTTTTGTATATATTTTTATATTAAAGTTTTTAGTGTATATACTTTTGTATAATATATATGTGTGTTAGTGATAGTGGTTTTTTAGTGTATATACTTTTGTATAATATATATGTGTGTTAGTGATAGTGGTTATTTTTGTATACATTTTCAGGGAAGGAAAGCAAGGGCAGATATGAGCGGATGACGTCGTTTTGACAATTGGTTGAAGGGAAAAAACCAAAAAGAGCCACGTCAGCATGGACGACCAATATTTACTGTAGCATTGTTATTCACTCCTATTAAGTATGGTTACACGCTTATATGTGTGTAATGTGTGTATATTTATATATTTTTTATGTTAAATTTTTTTAGTGTATATACTTTTGTATAATATATATATGTGTTAGTGATAGTGGTGTGTTAGTGTGTATATTTATATATTTTTGCATATATTTTGTATATTAAAGATTTTTAATGTATATACTTTTGTATAATATATATGTGTGTTAGTGATAGTGGTGTGTTAGTGTGTATATTTATATATTTTTGTATATATTTTTATATTAAAGTTTTTTAGTGTATATACTTTTGTATAATATATATGTGTGTTAGTGATAGTGGTTTTTTAGTGTATATACTTTTGTATAATATATATGTGTGTTAGTGATAGTGGTTATTTTTGTATACATTTTCACGGAAGGAAAGCAAGGGCAGATATGAGCGGATGACGTCGTTTTGGCAATTGGTTAAGGGAAAAAACCAAAAAGAGCCACGTCAGCATGGACGACCAATATTGGAAGCACTATCTCTAATTGCCTCCACAATCATCACTCCACTAAAAACATGGTGAAATAATTAAACTAATCCTATAGAATAAAAATACTAAATAGATTATCCTAACATAATGGAAGCACTATATCTAGTTGTATCCACAATCGGCGGTCAACTAATGCTGAAATAATTAAACTAATCCTATAGTGAAATAATTAACATCCTCAAATTCTGGCACCATGTTGCATAATATATATATATATATGTATGATAAAAAAATATATAAATTATTTTGACGACAAAAAATACTGTTCATTTTAGCATACACGCTTATATGTGTGTAATGTGTGTATATTTATATATTTTTTATGTTAAATTTTTTTAGTGTATATACTTTTGTATAATATATATATGTGTTAGTGATAGTGTATATATTTATATATTTTTGCATATATTTTGTATATTAAAGATTTTTAATGTATATACTTTTGTATAATATATATGTGTGTTAGTGATAGTGGTGTGTTAGTGTGTATATTTATATATTTTTGTATATATTTTTATATTAAAGTTTTTAGTGTATATACTTTTGTATAATATATATGTGTGTTAGTGATAGTGGTTTTTTAGTGTATATACTTTTGTATAATATATATATGTGTGTTAGTGATAGTGGTTATTTTTGTATACATTTTCAGGGAAGGAAAGCAAGGGCAGATATGAGCGGATGACGTCGTTTTGGCAATTGGTTGAAGGGAAAAAACCAAAAAGAGCCACGTCAGCATGGACGACCAATATTTACTGTAGCATTGTTATTCACTCCTATTAAGTATGGTTACACGCTTATATGTGTGTAATGTGTGTATATTTATATATTTTTTATGTTAAATTTTTTTAGTGTATATACTTTTGTATAATATATATATGTGTTAGTGATAGTGGTGTGTTAGTGTGTATATTTATATATTTTTGCATATATTTTGTATATTAAAGATTTTTAATGTATATACTTTTGTATAATATATATGTGTGTTAGTGATAGTGGTGTGTTAGTGTGTATATTTATATATTTTTGTATATATTTTTATATTAAAGTTTTTTAGTGTATATACTTTTGTATAATATATATGTGTGTTAGTGATAGTGATAGTGGTTTTGTAGTGTATATACTTTTGTATAATATATATGTGTGTTAGTGATAGTGGTTATTTTTGTATACATTTTCAGGGAAGGAAAGCAAGGGCAGATATGAGCGGATGACGTCGTTTTGGCAATTGGTTAAGGGAAAAAACCAAAAAGAGCCACGTCAGCATGGACGACCAATATTTACTGTAGCATTGTTATTCACTCCTATTAAGTATGGTACTCCTATTAAGTATGGTAATATATTTTTGTTCGGTAACAATTTTTCGGAATCAAACAGAGCATAAAAAAGTGAAAAAGGATAAACAGTAAAAGAGGAATCAAAGTATCAATAAGTTATTTATTTATGGACCAAAAGCGTGCATGATACGCGTAAATTAGGATTTAGGTACAAGCTCCGGTTCAATTACCTGCTCTCTCCCTACTCCAGGTTTTGTCTATCCTTCTTACTTACAGCGGCGGCGCAAGTGCCATTCCCCCTTCACCCTCCGCTGCTATTCCGCCGCCTCCGCCGCCGGCGATCGGTCGAGAAGTAATGGCGGAAGAAGCCGTGCTAGGATACCTAGAAAAGAACGAGGAGATACCGGATTCTGGTATATTCGCGGAGGAGAAAGGAATCAGTCACGATGAGATCGTCAACGTCGTCAAAAGCCTTAACGGTTTCCGTCTTGTTGACGCTCAGGTCAGGTTTTGTTCACAGATATTCCAGCATTATTTTCATACCTCTGCTTTTAATTTTTTGGGGAAAAGATGTACTGTAGCTTGTCCTGATGTAAATGTAGTTGAACGGATGACTAGGCTTGTAAGTTGTAAATCAATTTTGTAGTTTGCTGCGAATTTTTGAAGTGTTGTACGAAATTCGGTTTGAAGCGGCATCGTACTTATTTGAAGGATTGTACGAAATTCAGTTTGGAGCGGCATCGTACTTATTTGAAGTATTGTATTTGAGTATTTGACAGTTGGAATTTGAATCCAGTTAGGCGATATAAATTGCATTATCATCAGCATGAATATTGAGTTTTAGTTGTTCAAAATCAATGTTGTTGTTGTTGTTGTTGTCTTGATGGAAATTTTTGAAAATTTTGCAGGATATCAAGAGAGAAAGATGGGTGCTCACTCAAGAGGGACAAGATTATGCTAAATATGGATCTCCTGAAGTAATATTCTTTTCGGCTGTACCACCAGAGGGTATCACACGACAAAAGTTGCAGGTAACTGAATGTTCAATTTTAGGGATGTAAATTGTTAGTATGCTTGTGAAATGGGATTTCTCATTGTGGCGGTGCTTTATTTACAGGAAACTTTTCCGTCGCGGCTGCCAGATACTCTTGATGTAAGAACTAAGATTTAATGGTTCATCTGACCAGAAAAACAAGTTATACAGGAGACAACCACGGGCTCTTCTTTCCCTTACTTACTCAATAGCTGCTCATAACCCAACCCCAGGATCGTGAAACTGAAAATTACTGAACACTGTTAAATGGATTTTATAGTCTATTTAAGCCAAAATGAGAGAAATGAGAGATATTCGTGCTCTGTTAATAAAATTGAAAGAGTATTACGATGTATTTGTCTTGTACATGGTTTTGTATCTGTTTGGGTCATTGCAATAGAAATACAAGTGATAGCTGCATCATAGCATATGATGCAGAAATAGCTCGTGGTGCCAGCTCTTTTTGCAGAGAGTTTCTTAACTGGTGATGATGTATTGCATGAGTGGAGTTTTTATGCTATCTAGCTCTTTTTTGTTTTCCGATTTAAGAAGTGTAGATCGACTCCTTGCTTATATGTTCACTATTTGTATTTTTTTGCTTCTCCTTTTTTGGTAGTCCGGTGGTTGATTAACGTACACAAGATATGTATATCTTTTTCTTTCTTACCAAATTATCAAGTATGAAAATGGATTGAAAAAAGTTATGTACATATCTACCGTATTACTTAATTGTTTATTAATCCAACCAAAAATGAAGTGCATAAAAGACCTTTTAATTGCTTTATGGTATCAAATGCATCTTTTATTTGTTTTCGCAGCCACAAGATGTTTGGTTATTAGATTAATATTTATAACTAAAGTCCTGATTATACAGTTGAAACTAAGTTCTGCCTTTGTGATATTTATCAATTACTACCTGACTTTTAAGAGTAGATATCAGTTTGAATTGTTTACGCATTCTTTTTGCTTAATACTGAATTGTTTACATATTACTTCAATTGTTCATTCTTTTTAAACGGTATCATGTCTACTTTTTACTTACTTAGTTGCTCTTTCACACTTGGTAGACATGCTGGTTAATTTGATTTTTGGACACAGGCGAAGCAGAAGTCCGCAATTTACAAAATAGGCAGTCAACAGGTCATGAAAAACAAGTGGATAGAAATGGGGAAGTCACAAGTATCAAGGACGGTAATGCTGTCTGAAAACTTAGCTTTGAGAGGTTTTAGAGTTGTAATTTGTTTCTGTAAATGACCTGCTAGAGTGCATGTTCATGGGAGATGTTTGCGCTTTCTTGTTATTTCATTCTTAATGTTTATTAAGTTTTTTTAATTTCATCCTGAGAAAATACTTTTTACTTTGTACATAAAATATATTTTTCCCCATTTCCTTCAATACTGATTCGACCCAGTGGACCAAATATTATATAGGGCTTGTGCATATAGTTTTTGTTATTATGCTAGCCAGATAGACCAGACTCACTTCCTGACTTTGAATTAAATTTCTCATTTTAAACTAAAAACTGTAGTAAGAGTTTTTTTCCCCCGATAATTTTCACAAGAGTTGTTTAAATTGTGAAAATATGGAAAAGTTTGGGTTATGGTTATTTTATTAATGAGAACTAGTGGGTAAGGCGCACTCGATGTGTGCGCAAAAAAATATAAATTAATATAAAGTTTTTTGAGTTAAATTTAAATAAGTTTAGTAAAAGATGAGAGAATAGAAGCAAAAATAAAAAAAAGAAGTGAAGGGAAGTAAAGTTAATAGAGTATAAGTAACATATAAAAGTGGGAAATCATAGATTACAATTCACTACATTTGGTTTCATGGACCATATAATTATCATTATGCCACCTCGTCAAAATGCTTGAGGTGTCATTATATTTCTCCAAATGCATACCAAAACTACCGGCAGACCAAAGTGGTTACTCTAACCCCTTCTCCCTTTATATGTAGTATAGATATTGATTGCTAGACCAATATTCATTGGATCCTCATTGCTTGTGTTGAGCTGTTTTTGGCACAGTAATAGGGAGTCATTTTGTTTTGTTTACCTGATGTCAGTATGTTTGACATGGACTCTGACATATGGTCTCTTATGTTATATTTGTGGCCCAAAGACACTTCATGTCAGAGATGGTTTAAGATGCTGTTCAAATAGAAATGTCGTTTTGTGATTGCTCTGCATAATTTATATTTAAGGAATTGTAATCCTATCCATGTAGAATTATTCTTCTATTTAAGGAATTGTAATCCTCACCATGTAGAATTATTCTTACTTTGGTGTTTTGATATAGGTCCAACATGTTGATGATAGAGTGAAAGACTTGCTTATACAGATTCGAAATGGTGAGGTGTGTAATAATTTTTGAATGCTTAATGCTTCTTTTCCTGTCTTTCAGTTGGTGCTTATGGATCTTTACATGGTTGTACGCACGCGATAACATTGTGCCCGACTATGTGTATGTTACTATGGATGTACATTTATGTGTTCGTCTAGCCTCTTAGATCAGAGATTATTAAATTTCGCAACATGGTTTATCAAAGTAAATTAAAGGATTTTACAAGAACATCAAACACGATATAGGTAATTTGATTCAGATCAGTCTTATTTTACAATGCAGTTTGAATTGCTCTAGTGTTGATTTTTGCATGTAATATTGACGGAAATTGGTATCTGTATGCGTGAATATAAGCATATCTGGATTATAGAGTTTGATAATAATAATTTTGTTGTCTCCTGTCATGTCAAACTGTTTAAATTGTCACTTCATCATTTTTGGTGGAGTCTCCAGTCTTAGCAAATCATGCAATTTTGTTTTATTATCTTTTCACAGAAAGTGGCGGGTCACTGTGAGACAATGTTTAAAATCCATGTGTTGCTCAAATTGAGTTATTCTCGTGCACAAAAAGTATCAATAGAATAGAGGTAATTTTTACAAGACATAAGAACACTAAGAGGAATATGCTGTCTAGAGTTTTTAATGAGGCTTCTGTATGAAACACATTATGAGCATGCAGCGTGCTTGCAGTTTACTTGGTGCGGAAGAAAGCACTATTGGAGCCTATCAATGTTCCTTATTTCTTTATTAGCTGTATGAATTGTGTTACATGATTTATAAAAAAATCTCAAACAAAATTGGATGTCCATATTAATGACCATTCTATAATTTATAACTGATACGACTATTAAATTACAGGCTGTCAGTGCTGAGGATATAGATGCTCTCAAAAGAAGAAAGCTGATTAGTTCCCAGTAATTATCTGCGTTCTTTTTTCCTTCTGGAATAATATATATTTCCATTATCATGTTCCTTCAACTGCCTGCCACATTTCCGAATATGGGCTAATTTGTGTCTTTTTTACGATTTGCAACTCATTTGTTCTATTCAAGGATATGGAAAGGCTATTCGGTAAAGAAAGGTCCCAAGTATGCTCCAAAAAGGAAAAAGGTGGCCACTGATTTAACTCGTGAGAATCTACAGAGGTAATTAATCCACTTGGTTGTTCTCTTTGGGTCTAAAACATATGATCTGATATAAAATGAATAAGCAGTTGCTTATAGCAATGTATAATTATGCGCTGCACCACAATCCAAATTTATCTTTTCTATGATTGATGTTTTCTGCGACATTTCAATCTCGATGCTCTTATATGGGTTCATGCTAATTCTTGTGCCTATCTTGGTAGAGAACAAAATTACTGTTTAGCTACTAAGCTACTCGATATGTTTCAATTCTGATGCTATAGAGGCTTGAGACATTAGAGTTTATGTGCTTTGTTGTGGCAGTTATATATTGAAAAGAAAGAAACAAAATGTTTTGCTACAGAAATCTCATTAATGCTGTAAAAGGTGATAGCAGGCAAAACACATATTATAGCATTGGCAAACGGTAACCCATTCCAGACCCATATTGAATGTGGTCATTTTTACGTCTATGAATGAGGCATGTGTCTTTGTCTACCTGCCCCAAAATTTCTTGTATTATTTATGCATATAATAAATTTGAACAACCATATTTTTTATTATATATAGGTATAGATTGTACTATGTGTATTTATGCCAAAGTATGTTTGCTTAAAACTTTTGGTCTCTTTAATAAGTTTGAAGTAACATCGTGGTGGAGGGGTTGCATCACCTGTTTCCTTTTCTACTTGTGGCCCAGATATGCATTATTTTGCCACCTGAAGCACATTTTTGTTGCTTAATTTTCTGTACTTTATTCTGAAAGTGAGGTGATTTTAAGGATACTCTTTAGGTGCTGAAATGAAGTTCGGTCAAATCTGAGTTTTATTGCATAACATGCATGATTTATTGTCATTCTAATTATCCTGCCTTTCTCTGAAGGGGTGACTGGAAGGAGATCGAGTTCAAAGAGTATAACTTCCTTGCAAAAGGCCAGCCAACAGAAGGTGGCTGTCTCCATCCGCTACTCAAGGCATGTCTATAATAATTTGTTTTTATATACTTCTTGCCATTCATTTCCATTTTGACTATTTATTCACCCTTACTGTTGCTTCATTACAGAAATGTAGGAGTTAGGGACTGCAAATGGAATCAAATTATGCTTGAGTCCTTGTGTTTCTTCAAAAAAATTATTAAACTATATCGTGAAATATGAGGTTTGCAAGAATATTTTCAAGTTAAAATGAGAAATCCCGAATTACATTCAGTATATTATAACTGTCAAGTATTCTTCTTTTTTGGGAAAATAGAAAAGAGCTACTGTCACCTTCATGCAAAACGTGGCACCAATAACTTTCCCATTTTACTCATCTATCTTCCGATGACATATGATGGTACTACTTTAGATATTCTCTTATATCAAACATGCATCTAGTCATCACGATTGGGGAAATGTTAAAAACGTCTGCTGCTTGTGTAACAATGGCATTTGTGATGTCGAGGTTGTCTACAGGTGTTTAACTTTTAACACGTAATGGCTGTTATACTTGGAGTTTACTGATCAACATTTAATTTTGTTTTTCGCAAGGTGAGGCGCCAAATTCAGATGATATTTCTTCAAATGGGGTAAGCGTTTGTAATTTTTAGCGAAGCTATTTTAGTGTAGTATCCTTTTATGTGCCTATAATTGTTGATTTTCCATTCATGGCATGAAGGTTTGAAGAGATGCCAACAAACAATTTTGTCGAAAGCAGGTATGCTTCTTGTACTTCTGATGCTAATGTCGAACTCTTAGTTAACTATTATCCAGTACCTAGCTTATCCGTTTTTCAGAAGATTCTAATTAAGAGATATAAGAGAAGTTGGAGAGGTCTATCAGCTGTTGTATATGATATAGTATTACATACAGCTTCGACTGACATAGTGATAGTTTGTATGGTCTCACAATGTTACTTCAGCCAATCTTACTATTTATCCGTCGAACTATATAATAAAAATATAATGACATCAAATGAAAGAGATATCGGGGCTTTGAAATAATTCCAGAACCAGGAAATGAGAGCCTTCAACTGCTGTACTCTTTGGTCTTAAAAATAATGATTTCCCTGTTTGAAAGAACAATGAATCTTAGATGTGAAGTTATCAATCGACAATGGAAAATAGAAGCATTTTTTTTCTCAATTCTTCTCCGTTCTCTCCTTTTTTGTCTTTACTCGACTTTTACCTTCTTCTTCAGCTGGTATCAACTTATGACATTTTTTGCTTGACTTTGCAGTTTCTGGAATTTTGATGCACTTTTCCAGCCACAGCAACACCCAGCTCGTGATTCACATGATACTTTCTTTTTGAAAGGTGAGTTTGAAGTTTCATTGGATCTGCCTTCGAGGTGTTAATATTATTAACTTTCTTATGGTGGTTAATGTCCCACAGAGCCTTCAACCACAAGAACACTTCCTGAAGATTATGTTGAGCGGGTTAAACGAGTTCATGAATCTGGAGGCTATGGGTCCAGAGGGTAGGCAATACATGTTTTATACATTTAATTAGTGCCATCCTTGAAGGTAAGTAAATATTGTTTTTGGTTCTGCTAGTTATGGGTATGAATGGAAGAGAGACGAAGCAAACAAAAATCTTTTGAGGACACACACTACTGCTGTTTCCTCCAGGATGCTGTATGCACTTGCTCAGGTTAGCTTTTCTTAGCCTGGTATCCAACTTCTCTTCATGCTATTTTTGTAAGGTCGGCGTATTTACATCATTTTTTCTCTCTCTCTAGTTCTTTCTTCGGAGTTTTTGTTTTAGACATCTCCATTTCCATTTCCATTCTGTTTGTTTCTTCTTCTTCCTCCTCCTCCACACTCACTTCATCTTGCTAATTAGGTTAAGATAGCTACTGCAAGGTTGCAACTTGAATAATGTTAAAATGTGCTAAACCTTAATCAGACTCTAGCCAAGTTTTTGATTTCTGATGCTAAAAAATAGTCAAAATTTGTTTATATGTTACCAGGCTCAATTTTCTCTCTGAGGTTTTCTCTGGTAACATACTCTATATGAAAGACGTATCTTAACAAGTTGTGTCTGATTCTAGAATATATGTTTGTTTTTTCTTTTTCCTAAAAGGTGAAGAACCTGCTTTAAATGTATGTATGCAGCCGTTTGTTTCCTTTTCGTTTCTTGTATTATATACAGTATTCCTTTACTGAATAGCTTGTCTAGGCTGGGGGGGTGCAGCTGTGGCTCGATAGCATACTCATTATTTTATGAGTTACCTTGCTTGCATGATGTTTCCCTTAAAAGTGAAAATGTTTTTCCAGGGACCTTTCGCTCCAAAAAGTTACTATTCAATAGACCGAGTGTTTAGAAATGAAGCTGTAGATCGTACCCACCTTGCAGAATTCCACCAGATAGAAGGTAAATGAGTCTCTCCATGGATGTGCATCGCTTAAAAGTTAAAACTCAACGTGCATGCCTTGTTATAAAAAATGCCCTGAAATTTAAAATGTGTTGAATTGTAGATGTGAAATTAAGTGCAATTTTACATAGTTAAATCTTTTATTTTTGCTGACGAATGGTATTCTACTGTTGTCTCTGCTTCCTCCAAACAAATTGTCGTGGCCAGGCTTAATTTGTGATCGTGGCCTTACTCTTGGACACTTGATAGGAGTTCTTCACGACTTCTTCTCTCGCCTTGGTAATATATTATCTTTCATCTGGTCTTTTAGATCAAGAGTTATTTATCAAACAATTGTTTTCTCTAACTAATCACCAAGGCAAAGATTTGGCCCAGATAATGGTTTGCTCAACTTGTTTCCAGGAATGTCCAAGCTTAAGTTCAAGCCTGCATACAATCCGTACACTGAACCCAGCATGGAAATATTCAGGTAACAATTTAAGTTGTTGTATATGCAAGGCTGAAGCTTTATCATGAAATGCAGGCTAATTTTTTATTGTTTTGTTATTTTAATTTTTTTTCCGAGCAGTTATCATGAAGGCTTGCAGAAATGGGTGGAAATAGGAAACTCGGGCATGTTTAGACCTGAAATGCTTCTTCCTATGGGGCTTCCAGAAGATGTTCAGGTCATAGCATGGGGGCTTTCACTTGAAAGGTAAACAAAACATTTTTTCACCGTGCAAATTTAAGTTAGGTATAAATTACATGCACATCCCCTTATTGGGTGATTACCACGAGCCGCTGAGGTTTGCAAATTACCCATACATTCCCTCTGCCCTGTTGGATTCTGACAACTCAGAAAAACATGGGGTGGAATTGTATTATGCTTTTACTAACAAAAGGTGAAATTGTAATATATACTGACAAATTGTAGTAATTTCTGAAACCTCATGGTGTTTCTCATAATTAGCCCCGTGAAGGGGTGTCTATGTAATTTATCCTTTGATTTATGTGTAGTGTTTGTGTTAACATACTTGTCCTCCCCGTATTTTACCAGACCTACAATGATACTTTATGGGATCGATAATATTAGAGATCTCTTCGGTCACAAGGTAAGAGACGGACTTCCTTCTAACTTACTATCGAGGTTTGTTCTTACCTCCTTTTTTCGGTTTCATGATTTATTTTCTGGCTTTGTAGGTGGATCTGAGTCTCATTAAAAGAAATCCAATATGCAGCCTGGGCCTTTAGGAGAAATTTGATACTGGGAAGCTATAGTTTGTTTTATTGAACAGCGACGTTTCATCGAATTTCAATTATTTTATAGTATTGTCAACTTTTTTTTTTGAAAACTATAGTATTGTCAACTTATTTATAGACTTTTGGAGTTTTTTCAGATGGTTGGTGTTATCAATATTGGCAGATTAAGTTTGAGTTTTTGCATTGATACATCATAGAGAATTCGTGGAAATATAGAGACTTCAATATTCGAATCTCTTGCAGAGTGTCGAGATCTATGTAGGCAATGTTGATGCCTGTTTGTATCTGTAGCTTTAAAATAAGCTCTTTATTTATTAGTACGTAATTCGTAAAATTGTTCAATCGAAAAAGTTGGTGAAAATTAGTGCTGCGTTATGAGAAGTTAATAAAAAGAAGTTTGTGAATACATAATTGAGGTGCACCAAAAATATTTAGGGGTATTACGGTAATTAATCTATCCCGGTATGAACCGAGGAGCTACCTGTGGGTCAAGCCCACAATTAATATAATAAGCGAGTTTCAAAGGGCCGGCGGCTCATTATGAATACGGCCCGCTATATAAGATAGCCCCCGGCTATATAAGATAGCCAAGAATTTGGTTAATAAATAGGCAAATGGGCCAATGATCAAGCCCCAGTCCACAGCCCGCTATCAGTCATATATATACTTGAAAGGAGCTGATGTAAGATCATTATTTACTCTTCCAGTAAAAATTCACTGGCTATTGAGAGTAATCTCACAAAAGAACTACAAACAGACTTGATCCCTATTAATAGGGTATGTAGGCAACTCACTAAAGTCGATTGCAGTCTGTACATTTATTAACCCCCAACCTAGTTTGTCGTGAGTTGGATTGGTTCTATCACCCCACGTGGTTAATCATATGTCATTTATTATATGACGATTTTTACCATCATCAATAGTATTCGTGAATTATGAATAAAATATCAATATCATCGCATGCATATGAGTTCGGAGGGAGCTCAACCCAATTTGTCTCTCCAATTTGTTACTAGTAAAATTAACGGAAAATTACACAAACCTCTCCTCGTTCTCCTCGTGTAATGTGCAATTTTCAACAACTCCATATTTTTGAGATTATATAAAGACCCCATGTAAGACACTTCTCATAATTATATTTAGAAATTCATACAATCTAACCCCTGAAAATCTTATAATTAGGTCCTGTAGGGGGTGTTTGGTAATTTAAAAAATATGAGTTTTTTTTTTATATGTCCATAATTATCCCTAATGATATGTGGGCTAGGCCAATTATAGAAAAAATAGATGTGGGCCAGGCCCACACTAGGACCAGTATAGGCCCATGTTCACAGGGCATACAAAGGTGCGTATTACGAAGTAGCATTCTACTTTTCAGTTTTCACTTGGGCGGGTCACAGGTTCTCTCTCTCTCTCTCTCTCTCTATATATATACATATGCTTTTATGACGTATTTTCTCAGCTTGTCTACAAACTGTTTGATGAAATGTATGAAACATTTTCTGGAGAACGATTAATGTTTTACATTTTTAAGTTTCATAGATAAAGTAGATCATGATATTTTAACCATTTTCTATTCTCATGAATTGTATTTAGCACCTCAACTTAACTCGCATTTTCGTGATTTTAAATGTTTAATTGGTTGGATTTTCTGCAAGTTTTACATAATATATATCCGCTATCTGCTATCACAAATTTATACATATGGCTTGATGTTCTAGCGATTTGGTTACTATACTGAAATCATTTAATTAGTAAGCTGATTTGAGGAATATAATTCGACATTTTAAAATTTAAATAAGCTTCCTGATCGAACTAATATTTCACATTTGCCAACTTAAAGTGTTATTTTCTATGTTTATTTTTAAATAAATTGTAAGAATTTTTAAATACACGGGTGTAATTGTTAATTGTAAGAATATCCTAACATGAGGAAATTTATTTAATTTCGTAAAGGTCAAGGCTTTTTCGATAATTAATACTAAAGTGAAGGGGTGTGCATGTAATTTTCTTTTATTGTTTTTGTTGTAGATTTTTCCCCTGGTTGGATTCTTTGCTTTTCCATTTCAACAAACTTCGCCGGAAAGGTATATGTTGTTTGATAGGGAATATTAGGGTATGTTATTTGAGATACAATCTATCGTGAGGGTCTCAAAAGATTCGTTTTCAAAAGCTAAACTTGATTTGTTTGTTTTCTTGTTTGTATTAGCTCGTATAGTATGCCCCTTACTCTATTCCTCTCTTTGTTCGGAATAGTCGGGTCGGTAGCTCATGTGGTTCTCTTTGTTGGATAGTAAGTGAAAATGATGAATGCTGCGACATCTCTATACAGAAGGTTAAGCATAAGGGATCTGATTGCCAGTAGTATACCTGTTTATAGTTCTGCTAGAGGTATGAATTTTACTTTGCTTATATTTGGACATAACGAATTGTTAAAGTTTATAACGAACCAGTTTATACATTTTAGATGTATCTGGAGAAGGATTGAGCTTAGTTTTCAGGCGTTGGGCCACGAAAAAATCAGCTGGATCCACGAAAAATGGCCGTGACTCATTGCCCAAGAATCTCGGGGTTAAAAAATTTGGTGGAGAGGTGAGAAGATGAAGTGAAGAGACTTTACTATTGAATTATGCAGAATTTGTATGATATCTTGGCTTCCCGCCCCCAAATAAAGCACGTATAATGTTCTGCTGTGTAATTTAGTTTTATATGGTATATCGTGCAGAGAGTAATACCTGGAAATATCATTGTTCGTCAAAGGGAACACGGTTCCATCCAGGAAATTATGTTGGAATAGGGAAAGATCACACTCTCTATGCTTTAAAGGAAGGATGTGTCAAATTTGAGCGCAATAAGCTTACCGGACGCAAATGGATTCATGTTGAGCCTAAGGAAGGTTACGAAATTCATCCAGTTTACGCAAGTTCTGGAGCTGCTCCAGAGATGAAGACTACTGCTTAAACTTTGTTTGTGCTCTGATCCCTTTCTACAGATGCAAACTTCAACATGCTGTTAGTAGAAATCCTTTTTTGGCCCGTCATGGTTAAACATGCTGACATTATGATCGCGAAAAATAGCATTGTTTGCCTTTGTGTTTTTGTTGTTCCTATGTCTTATGTTGTCGTAGACAACCTTTATGTCGACTTTTGAATCGATAACAATAGCATATTTTTTCCTTTTTGGCGAAAATTGTATGATATTTTGGGGGATAATTATATGCACGCCCATTGCTTATTAGGTATTCCCACAATTCGCTGATGTTTTGCAAATTACCAAGACACTTGTATAATAACTCGAAATACATGGAGTGAAATTGTTTTATTGACAAATGATGAGATTGTAATGTGTTTCTATTGACAAGGAAAGTTATGGTAAATTTTTAAATCTCAGGGTAATTTTTGTTATTAGGATCTCATGAAGGATGCTTATGTAATTTACCTTTTTTGGGTTGGTTTTGCCAAGTACTTGTGGTTTAGAAACTTTTCAAGGGATCGTTGTGTAAGATATCCTTTTGCTTGTTAACGAGATAAAATCTCGCAATTAAGTTCACTACAATATACATATAATTGTAATTAATTATCTACTCAAATTGTACAAGAATAATCTACATCTAATGCTCTGAATTATGTACTCTCAACTGTTCAGAAACCAGACATCGTCTCTGTGTGATCATCTTGAGAGTCCGATAGCTCCTCGTGTATGACACCAGATTCAACTCTCCTCCGTCTTTCAATTGCGTCCTCGACTCTAATGTCAAACTCTTCATCTGTGCTTGCCAACATGTACCTCAGTTTAAAATTAATCCGATTTTCCACCATTATTTTGTGCCTAGGGATTATCCGCCCTTCAAGAGAATAGCTCAAAAACCTGTTAAATTGCAAATTCTCAGTATTTGAAAGTTGGTACTATTCTTAGAAGCTATGGATTCCCTGTGACTTTGAACAAATAAAATTTTCAAAGCGGAATCGATTATACATGGAAGATTGTGATTGTTCTAGACCATGAAGGCCAAAGATTTATGGATCGTTCATGTCATGAAGGTACATAGTGTCTATAAATGTGTATCCATAGAGATAAGCTTAAATTTGGTGATGTATGATGATGCTGGTCCACAAAACACCGTTGATTAGGGCAACCGAGGTGTTCTTTTGCCAATCATATCTCGCATCCAATGGTGTTTGGTGGACCAGAACCATTAGTTCCGGACTACCATAGAATTACACCTTAAATTTAAATTCTCAAGTCTAGGATGCATACCTAGGAAACTCAATGAGATCCTCCAAAGGTCGAATCATCATCCTTCTCAAGTAACGGTACTTGGGGCGGAGGACATCTATGTTATACCGGAGTAACATTGGGAAATCAGAGACCATCTCACCCAATTGTGGGAGTGTGATTCCAAGTGACAAAAAGTATTTCACATTGTGATCCAGTTTATTTGCTATGCTGCATCCTAAGAGCTCAGGCTGCAAAGCTATCACCTTTCCCACATCCTGTTGAGAAACCCCGGCCCTTGTCAACAAGAAGATGACCTGCCCATAATGCCAATCAAATAAGGCTTAAGATTCAACAATAGACAATCATGTGAAAGGGAGTTTATGGAAAATTCTTGTATGTACCCGTGTTGGATACACTAAAGGGATCAAATTATGTCACATCAGCTCATCATGTATGTTATTGCTGATGTGGCATAATCTAGACCTTTTGGTGTTCAACATTGAGTTACTCTATAAAAGAATTTTCCGGAGTTCATAATGATGAACTTAGTATTGTAGCACAAGTAAATATTTACTTAAGTGAGAATTTATCTGCTGTGAAATCGTTATAAATTTAGAAGGGACACGATGCAAATACCACGGGTCGTATCTTCTTGTAGAGACTGTATGTCAACAACGAGGGGAACCTGGCAAGGACACTCCCAATGGCATCTTCTGCAACGCCTATATCTCGCAAAAATTGAACCTTGGAAAAACAACAGAAATTTATCATTGCAACACTAACTAAAAACATATTATAGCTCGTGTTTATGCATAGAAACTCGATGAATGTAGACAAGAGACATATAAAACATAACAGTTGGGAGCAATTGCTCTATTTATAGCTTAAAAATGTTTTAATGCAACAATTCCCAATTTTTACCCTTTATAGGAAGGGGTTTGTATTTCTTACACGAATTAAGCTTATTTCCGAACAGCCTCAAATTGTGAAGAAACAGAAAAGGCATACCTTTGGCACGATAGTGTTCTCTAGATCAACACAGAAAACCATTGGCTTCATTGTGAGGATTCTTCTCATCCCATCTTTGGAAATCCCAAGGTAATAAAAATACTTAACAAGAGGTCTCCATCTATCTTCGATGCTACAAGCCATCAATTGTGGTTTAAATGCTAATAATCTCCCCATATCTTCATTATCGAGGCCAAACTCCTTCAAATATGCTACCTGGATAAAGAAGAACATAACGCAGTTTATAACCTAATAGATGGAGGTTTACTAAAGCTCTATTTGGTTCTTGAATTTTGGTCAGGAAAATGAAAAGAAAAATGAGAATGATCAGAAAATAAAAGGCAAAGCACTATTAATTGAAGTACGGACAGTATTTTCCTTTTCACTTTCCTCACTAAAATTCATGAACCACAGAAAATGACTTTAAGTACCTTTTGGTTCATTTCTTCCATGGAGAGATAACCGAAAACTTTAGGGCAGTCAAAAAGCATTGTTCCAAAGTCGTTTTTATCCATACCCATGCTCAAATAGAAATCAGTCCGAGACTTCACTTCATCCATGGTAAAAGACAATATCTCAGGACACCTGCTAACTACATACCCCAACCAATCACTTCTTACACCATTTGCCTCCAAATACTCAATAATCTCATCCAATTCCTCTACGCTTCGTTCCAAAACATTTTCACCAGCCCGTGTCAAAGCAACCCCTATGAACCTCCCCTTCACGTGGATCGATTTCAACCATTCTGCCAATCGTCTTATGGAATCAACATTGCCTCTTGATGCACTTATCAACTTCCCAATTTGTGGGTATGAAAGCGCATTATGTTTCAACCACCTACACGAAATTCGTATATGAAATTCAGATAGTGCATTCTTTTGAATATATTGTTTCTATCAAATTGAAAATTCTTAACCAGACAACCAAAGCAAATCATATTAGCTAGATTATTTTATAGCAAAATGTACATAACAAACGAGTTCTGTAATATACTTACAATGGAAACTGCAAAGAAAAGCAAAGTCAGCTCATTAGCACATAAGACCGTAAATGAGTCAAGTCGAATAAGTTGTTTTTCAAGCTTGTTTGAATTATCAGAATTTGTGTTTGAGCTTGTTTGATTGTTAATCGAACTGAGCCCAAACGAGCGTTAATCGAGTCAAACATGAGTCGAGCTAGTATAGATTTACATTTTTAAACATATTTTATCATTTTAAATTGATCGAGCTTGAGCTCAAATCCAACTTCGAACTTATCGATCATACAAGAGGTTGTTCAAGATTGATTTGACATGTCCAAACCATCGTTTTTAGATACCAATCTCAAGTCAAGTATCGAATAGTTTGGTTCGTTCAGCCCGACTAGTACATTTCAGATTAAAAGTTACCTTATAAGTTGCACAACTCCAGATTCATCAATGAACTCTTTTGCACGAACATTATACGGAGACTGCGCGAATTCAGGTAATTTCTTCATCGCAACAGCTTTGATCATCACGTAATCAATAAATTCCGGTACTTTCGAAACTAAATTCTCACAATAAGTGATCCCAAACTTCCCCCTTTTCATACACTCCTTGAAAATCTCCGCAGTAACTTTCCTCCTTATCTCAAGCGCTTTCACAAGCATTTCATCATCAACCTCATCCTCATAATAATTCACATTACTCTTCTCCCCATTGAAAACGCTCTGCACAAGTTGCAAAGAAGAATTTGCATATATTGAACCTGGAAATTGCGGTGTTCTTTTACTTAGCAATGAAATTTCGAGCAATTTTTGTTGATCTTGTTTGAGTAATTGTGAGTGTTTTTCTTGAATTTCAGAATGTGAGATTTGGTGATCGTCCGTCGAGAGGTGGCGGCGGAGTAGGGCGGCGGAATTGGCGTTGTGCGTTCGGAGAAGGTTCTTTTCAGTGGTTGATGCGGCGTCGTTTTCATCGTCTGGAAGGGTGTGGTGGTGGTGGTGGGGGGAGGAGGAGGAGATGGGGTAGACGTGTGGGCGACTGGAAGTAGTTCCGGTTCCGTGGAGAGTGGCGGCGGACGGAGGAGAACGGCGGTGGAAGGTGGCGGAGATGTGGTGAGGTTGAGGTGCCAACATCTTTTGTTACAGATGGAAAGTGGATAGAGTGGGACTGAAATGGGAAATTATGCTATAAATAGTGGGCCAACAGTAAATTTTGGAAATACAGGGGGGTTTAGGGAAATTTGCATCTGTAGTCCATATTTTTTGGACAGTTTCAGTTTTGGTTTTATTTATTGTGAGATAATCACATTGTGTACCGTTTTTATTGATCCTTGCTTCCGCCTCCTCTAGATTTGGCGAGGAATTATTAAAATCAATTGAGGATGGATTTAGTGAATCAATACTTTTTAAATAAAAGAAATGTGAAAAAATAGTGGTATATATCGTTGTTCTTGTTAAAAATTCTCGAATTTAGTCTCAATTTAATTTTTCCATTAAAAGTCAACTGTCAATTCTCTTAATCAGTATTTTGACCAAATTTTTTTGGAAAATTTATGTTGGAATGCCAAAATATACGAATTATATTCAATATCATGGTGTTTATTCAATATTTCGTATCATTCGCACATAAAATCTCCCTAAAAAACTGGTATTAACGGAGTTGACCTTAAAATAATGGACGGAAAATTCGATTGTGATTAAATATGAATTTTTTTAAAAGCTACGAGGCACAATCTGAGAATCCCATAACAAACATGACCAAAATGAAAAAGGGATCAAACATAAGGACCAACAATGCGATTTGCCCCGGGGTTTAAATGAAATAAATAAGCATCTGTAATATGTTAAAAAGTAAAAAATGAAATAAATAAATAAAATCGAAGCAACACGATTTTGCCTATAAATTTCTCCAAAGCGTTCTATTCATCCTGAAATTCGACTCTCACTCAAAATTTTCCAAACAAATTTGTTGAAGAAGGAGCAAAGTATTTTCAGAAGCAGAAAAAATGATACGAGGGGTGATAATAATGAACGATCAAGGCAAGCCTCGCCTCGTCAAATTCTATGAGTTTCAGGTTGTCTAATTTATTAAAGAAATTACAATATTTTATTGTTATTATCTGCAATTTTGTACTTAATTTTCCAATACAATTGATTAATTTCACTTTGCAATGTAAGGTTAGCCCATGGAGAAGCAGCAGGAGCTGATTCGCAGCATTTACCGAAGTCAGTTAATTATGTTATGTGATTTAGTGAAATTAGAATTATTCATTTAATTTAATTTTGATTTAGTAAATTAGAATTATTCATTTTATTTGATTTTGATTTAGTAAAATTAGAATTATTCATTTTATTTGATGTGATTTAGTAAAATTAGAATTATTCATTTTATTTGATGTGATTTAGTAAAATTAGAATTATTCAATTTAATTTGAGCCTCCTGTAATGTGATTTATATTTATTCTTTTTCTATCTGAATGATTTGCTATTTATGTGCAGTTTTATGCAGTAGAGCTGAGAATGTCAGTAATTTTGTTAAAGTGGATTCTCTTTTTGGACCGGTAATAAGATTAGAAATTTAAGATTAAGAAATTGGAAGACAATTCCAATTAGTTACTCTATATTGTTTACCTATACCTCTATTGGTGTTTGAAGTACGGTTTTGGTGTAGTTTTTTCGTGTATTTTTTCGTTAATGGTGTACTCAAAATCTTGGATCATTAACTTGCAGGATGTGCGGCTTGTTTATAAAACTTATGCAACACTGTACTTCGTCTTCATTTTCGATAGCTCCGAGAATGAGCTTGCAATGCTAGATCTCATGCAAGGTATGTCTTGTTGATTATTTGTTTGTTCGGTTTTATAGCTGATGAATTCTCAAGATACATTTCCTCTCTTTAATATAGACCTTTGTTGTAATTTAGACTGGGTTTGTATAATGTATTAGCATAGGTTTATAAATGGAAACACACTCTATAGGATACGCAATTTTAGCATAAGATGATTTCTTTACTATATCACCTTCATCTATAAGATAGTAAGACAGCAAATTAGACACTGTATGCGGACCTTTTAAGTTAGAATTGGAGGAAACAAAATTAGCTTTATCTTTTGTTCTGGTCATTCACATTGCTGCCAATGAATTTAGAGACTCTTATACAAGTTCCCACATATGTTTAACGGTGTTCTAAATCATACACCCCCCAGTATGGCTTTAAGATAATTTGTTTTTCCTTCTAGTTAAACATATTCAGTATTACTGTAGATGTTGTTAGTCTGTGTTTCGAGTCTCGACTTCAAGACTCCCTTGTTTACATATGTTGAGCCTTTTTAGGGATTAATTTTTTTTCGCCTAATCTTTCTGTTTTGCTTTAGTGTTTTACATACGTAGTATTACCTTGGTCATTGGTTTGATTTGGATGATTTTTAGTATCCAGAGACATGACTTAAAATAGATTAAAATAGATTAGACATTTCTCGAAATGGGCTTATTCAGTTATCTGTATGCTATGATGTGACAGTTTTTGTGGAGACAATGGACAAGTGTTTCAGTAATGTGTGTGAGCTTGATGTAGTGTTCAATTTTAACAAGGTTAGTCTTAATTCTCCTCATCATTACAAAATGATTTATTTATGTTAGTTAAAATAAATCATTTTTGGTATTACTGCTATGATGGACCCTGTGGATAAGATTTTATGCTTAAGCTAGCTATTACTAGTTTTACTGATCTCCGAGGTGTGCATTTCTCTGTTTGCTCTGTAATGCAGGTCCATACAATTTTAGATGAAATCATATTGGGTGGTCAAGTTCTCGAGACGAGTTCTTCACAAGTGGTGAAGGCAGTTGAAGAAATCTCAAGGCTTAGTTAAATGAATTGACTTCTTTTTTGCCGTCTATTGCAACCCCCTGTCACCAGAACTATAAATAGAAAGGGACCTTATGTTAATGCTGCTTTACGACTTTTTTTTTTTGAGAAAAGGATGTTTCACAATACGCAGTGTTGCCCCGCAATACGATAGTGTAACGCGAAATTGATTTGCCATGAATGAGACTATTTCTTGCCTATTAATGTGTTGTGTAAGTTATGTTGTTATACTGTCTTTTTTTCACCCTCCCGTGATTCGGAAAATATTACAATCATGCATGCCAGAACAATAGCATTTGGTTAAATGTGTAGATCATTTTTTATAGCGACCAAATAGGTCCCATGGTCTAGTGGTTAGGACATTGGACTCTGAATCCAGTAACCCGAGTTCAAGTCTCGGTGGGACCTTATCTTTTTCCTAGCGAATTCTGTTTTTCTTTTTTTTTTTTTTTTGGGGGTAAATTCTCATTCAATGTTTTCAGTGTATATTATGTTGCATGGATAATTTCAAAAATCATCACCCATTTTTTCCAAATTATTTTCTTTCCATCTAGTAGATGCTGAGTTTGTGCATCTTCTCCCAGCTGACAAACATCCCAAATAATTTTCAGCAAGGTTTGCATTGGATTATATGCCAGCCATCCTTCACATCTAGGATCAAATCAATCTCGATTTCCATTCACATTCCATAAAACCAATCTTATTACACTCCAAAAGAAATTTCATATTCACTGATCTCTTTACTCGGGTTTGACTTTATCCGAAAACGAGCGAACTCGTTAGTACTCCGACAATCTTGGTTAAGTCTTCGTCACTGAAATCATTAGTGGAAGAGCTCGATAACGAATCTTGACGGCCGATCTACCAGAGGTTGCAATTTTCCATTTAAACTCATAATACATAAAACTGAGAATTCTTGAGAAAGTAAACGGGGTAATTCTATGTCAGATCGAGTCCAATAGTCCGAAAGTGTAATCAATCTCTTTCGTGTGTGTGTGTGTGAGAAAGATAGATACCGTTACTAGTGGACTTGGTTTAGCATAGATTTTCCCTGAGCATACTTTGTATGTTTGATTTAGCTCGAATTTCGTTGGGCTAACTCAAACCGAATCAACGACCCAAATGGCCGAACCAAGATAACTTTCAATTGAGATTATAAACTGGACTTGACAGAGTCAAGCTGCCTACGCTCTACGTATCTATTGGATAGGATCAAGTCTAACGCACTTCGAAAAAATGAGTTAATATATTCGTATTTGCTTCGTATATAACAAGGCCAGACACCAGATTATATATGACTAAGGTAATATAGTAAACGAAGTAAATATAGAGAAAATTGTGTGTGAATTAATTGTTGGTCCCCTCACAAATGAATTGGAGAGACTATTTATAGTGGTAAGTCGGTCACTATTCATGATGTGACATTTGGGCTAGTTGGGCCTGGACGCTCGTTGAATGTTTACTTGACCTTTAGTATTCGGGTGGTTGGGTCGGTGAAACGGAGCGAGTCTTAACTTGACTCGTATACCAGAAACACGCGGATCTATTGGATATTTTGTGATTAATTATCTTTATACGAATATTTTGACTGTTGACCTAAAAGCTGGTTTTTGACTAATCAATATTCTTAGCTCATTGTTTGACATTGGGAATGCGGAGGACTTGAATTATGGATGGTTTGGTTGCATTTCCCCAAAGTCAAATCCATTTTAAATTCTTCCGGACCGCGTAATTCGTAAAGTGTTTTCTCCCCCAACTTCAATCATTTCAGAATTTTCTATAAGAAGAAAAAGAAAGAACCTAACCATGGAGAAGCGGCATCTCTATTACAATTACTGTCAAATTATTGTAGAATTGACAAGTGTCAATTTATTTTGAATTATTATTAACAGTTTTTTTTAAATGAACACTGTACACCATTGATCATCGGAGATGTCCAGAATCTACGACAATTGGGAGCGGCTTGTTGACGCCACGCTGCTCAGGGAGCACCTCCGCTACCTCAGCCGCATCGACTCCGCCACCACCTCCGAATCCTTCGACAGTTTTCACCAAAATCGTTCGCTCTCCGAATATTCTCTTGATTATGTGAAACTCGGATATGCATTCACGTATAAACAAATTCTCAAGGCCACAAGCAATTTCCGCGCCAAGAATTTAATAAAGCGCGGCAGATCCGGCGATTTTTTCCGTGGAGATTTTTCGGCTTCATCTCTGTTATTTTCGAGGAGTAACAGAATTGTAGCTCCAGCTTCAAGTCTCATTGTCATCAAAAGAATTGATTTGAAGTTAGCCAAGAATCGGGAAGCCTATTTGTCGGAATTGGATTTCCTGAGCAAGGTATGGCAAGCGAGATACTTTTCATTCTTGGGATATTGCTTGGAAAAACAGAATCAGAAGTTTTTGGTTTATAAGTATACTTGTAACGGAGATTTAACGAGTTCATTGTTTAAGAAGAACACCTCCCATGGCGAATTAAAGTCTCTTGATTGGATCACGCAAATGAAAATAGCGATTGGAGCAGCGGAGGCGTTGGCGTATCTGCATGAAGAATGTACTCCGCCTCTTGTTCATGGGTACTTTATTGAAAATTACATATTTTTTTGGATGAGGAGGGAAACCAGCAGCCGCTACTTAGGGTGCGCACTGGGTAAACCCACCCATTGCTGGCAGGTTCACAGCAAGGGAGGCCAATAGCATTCCCTCAAAGGGAATCGAACCTGTGCCCTAAGGCACAAGACTGAGCTGCCTGACTGGGGTTGCCCCCATTGAAAATTAAATATACACATATAACTTGATCTTTATTGCATATTTTTCATTTCTCAGCTCATTGCTATATCTTTCCTAATTGCTGATAACTTCTTGTGGCATTTACAAGGGATGTGCAAGCCAGCAGCATTCTGCTTGATGATAATTTTGAAGTAAGGTTAGGGAGTCTACATCAGTCAGGTGCTCAAGATATCCACTCTCACGCTCACGACGACTGGATTTCCAGGTTATTTGCCTTTAATTAAATCTTCATCTTAAAAGAATTGAATTGAATTGATATTGCAATTGTTCTTAATCTTACGCCATGTCTGTCCTGTTTGACGTCTAATCGGGTTAATTGCAATTTAGCTCCATGTGAGTCATCGAAATAAAAATCATGTGAAATAAAAAAGGTCAATTTACCTTCCTCGAAGGAAAAAAAAAATGTAATTTAGCTCCTTACCACGCCACTTGTGCGTGGTTATGCTGTTTTTAGGACAATTTTTGCCCTCAATAGTACAACCACTACCACTGGATCAATTGTGTTAAAGATCAAATTTTAACATTAAATTCCTCTATATTTTCTGATTGAATAATAACAATCATATATCTTGATAGAGATCAATTATCTATATTTAATGTCGTATGTTTTATATTATATCTTAATGTATAATATTTTATTAATTATAATTTATAATTAATAATATACAATGTGTGTATATATATGTATACACTGTTTACAGCCAAAAATGTAGCAGGTAGGACTCCGGGGGACTCCACCTTTGTTTGCCAGAAGGAGTTGCTCTCTCTTTACCATAGATAAGATAGTACTATTGTACTGGAATACAAGAAAGACGAAAGGAAAAAAAAATAAATGCAATAATAATTAAGACAAATAGAAAACACATGTAAATATTCATAATAGGTGAGGGTGTTTTGGTGTTTATATTGATAAAATTAGGTTAAATACGTTTACGGGGCCGTCTTTATTTTTTTTTCCACAGGGAGGTAAATTGGCCACATAGTTTCACTTTCTATGTGTCTCATGGAGCTAAATTGCAATTAGCCCTAGTTGAATCTGTAAGTGAAATTGCTAAGCAAATTTAGACTTGCTCTTTCCCTATGACTTATGAGATTTACTTTGTTATGGGGTTTTTGATTGGTCTTTGGATCTCATCTATACTAAAGCTTTTTAAGGATAATCACTAGCACCCCTCATTTATTGGGTAATTACCATGGGCCCCTAAGATTTTGCAAATTACCAAAGCATCCCTTGTCAACTCCGAAAACAAGGGCAAATTGTAATATGTTTTTACTCACAAATGAAGTAATATGTTTTTACCGCAAAATTATGGTAATTTCTCAAACTTTGGGGTGCTTTTCAGAATTGAGGTTTAACGCAGGGGTACCTATGTGATTTACGCAGATTTTTACCATAAAGCGGAAGAGTAACTCTTAATTTGCCTCATTATATTGCTATGTGAAGTTGAGATAATCTTTTATCTTATCTGCAGGGAACCTGAAGAAGGCAATTTGGGTAGGTATAGTTTCTTGATGTATAATTCGTTGCTCATATGCACGACACTGCTTTTCGACTTCTTGTCAGATTTTCTGAAAATAATCCAATTTCCATTTTGAAATGACCAGGTAACCCTGAAGTCTTAACATGCTCGTACGATGTGTATTGTTTCGGGAAGGTTTTGCTTGAGCTAGTAACTGGGAAGTTGGGTATCAGTTCACCCAATAACGCTATCTCGAAAGAGTGGTTGGAACAAGTACCACGTTACATTAGCATAAACGACAAGGAACTCGCGATGAAGATTGTGGATCCATCACTTATTGTAGATGATGATCTCCTGGAAGAAGTATTGGCAATGGCCATTGTCTCCAAGGCTTGCCTTGATCCCAACCCTAAAAGTCGGCCCGTAACGAGACATATTGTTAAGGCTTTGGAAAATCCTTTAGAGCTGATAAAGGCTGATTCATCTTCGGAATCATGGATTGCTGCACTGCTCGGCAGCAGCTGAAGGCATAACGTAATGAAAATCTGATTTAGATGAAGGAGAAACCTCTTGTGGAGTGTAATAAGATTGGTTGGAAGCAAAAGTACTACATTACATAAGTAAAAACAACAAGAAACTTACCATAAAGATTTTGGATCCATCACTAATCATTGACGATGATTTCCTTGAACAATTATGGGCCATGCAGTGATGTTATTGTTGTTTTGCCCCGAATCGTCCACCAAAATATACAATACAATGATACATTGAGGTCGTATTTAGGGATGGCAATGGGATCGGATCTAATGAGTACCCGTCCCTAATGGGACGGGAATGAGTCCAAAAAAAGAGGACCGGGTCCGAGTCCGGGTATCGAAAATCAAGACCCGGCCGGGTCCGGGACGGAAAACGAGTCCAATCGATACCCGTCCCGAACCCGGACCCGGTCCCGATCAAAATAATTATAATATTTTTAAATTATATATATATATATATATATATGTTGTTAGTGTGTATATATATATATATATTATATATGTAGTGGTGGACACTTTTGTATAGTGGGAGACAAAAGTGTCCACCTATATATGTTGGGGGAGAAGAAGAATAAAAAAATAGGAAGAAGAAGGAGGAGCCGGTGGGGAGAAGGAAAAAAAAAGGAAGAAGAAGAAGGAGGAGGAGGAGAAGAAGAAGAAGAAGAAGGAGAAGAAGAAGAAAAAAAAAAAAAGGAAGAAGAAGAAGGGGCGGTCGGGGGGCAATGGGAAGGATCCGGACCCGCCGGGAAATGACCGGGTCCGGGATGGGTTTGGGCGGGACCGGGAAATGACCTGGTCCGGGTCCAATTTTTTTTTAACGGGACGGGAAATGAGTCCTGCCCAACCCGTCCCGTTGCCATCTCTAGTCGTATTTGGATGGAAGGGATTTGAATGAATTTCGAATTCATCAACAAATCTATTGAACTTGATTGAATAATTTCAAGGTGAGATTCAATTGAAATTCATGTCCTTTGAGCTACTTTTTCTTTCATTATAGTGGTTTTTCAAATGACTTTAATTTGGAGTCAATTTATTACTCAAATTCAAATACATCTATCCACACTCGGTTGATTCTAAACCGGCACCAATAGACCCGGTGTATTGTGTTAAGGTTCAATGTTGAGAAGTAGCGGAGCGTAGTTAACTTTAATTAAGAAGCTATGAGGTTAAATTGGTTAATTAGACGTGAAAGAGACCAAAACGAGACTAAAAGTATATTGCCGGACTGATTTGGCTTTTTTGCCGAATATCTTTTGATTCAAATGATATAATTAAGTTTTTTTTGATGTCTTCTTTCTATTTCTTCTTATCCTCACCATCAAGATCGAAACGAGCAAAGAATTTTTTGAACACCCGAAAAACAAGTAAAGGAGAATGTTAAGAGGAATTCAATCTAGCCGCAAGAAAATCCAAAATGTGGATCCCTGCCCCATTATTGGCAAAAGAATCAATAATTATAAACTCTTAAAATAAGTGATTATTGATTTATGACTTAAAATAATCTACTTAACTATTTGCAAACCTAACTTATGATTCTAATTCTCTGAACTTAAATGATAATAATCTATAATCTTTAACCTGGTAAAGGGGTGCTTAAAACTCATTATGATATTTTTGTAATTCAAATAATTTTATTTTATATGTATTAATCACTTTTTAAAAAAAACAATAATCTGCAACTTTTTTTTCACTTTTTATTTGTATTTGCAAACACTATCGACTTTTGATTTTCTTATCATCAATCCTAATTATTTCTACTTATAATTTCTTTTTTATAATCAATTGAATTTGAAAACACCCCCTCAGTTCTCGTTTCCACTACACAACATACTAAAACATAATAAAACAGAGCAGTATTCCACGACCAGAAAGAAAATCACAATTTAATAAACTGGACATACCTGAAGCACCTTGGTCGGATGTCCTGCATACAGAGAAAAAAGAAAAGAAGCAACACTAATATAGTGCATAAATCATGAAATAGAGAAGAACCTACATATTTTTATACAGTAAATTATTCGACATCGACATAAAAATGGCTTTAAGTTTAAAAATAGCATCATATTTTCTGTTTCTTTTTCCAAAAAATACATCAAACATATGTAATGTCCCCAAAAATAATGCAAACAAATTTACTTTCTCCGAGGTAGAAGGCTACGGTAAGATCAATGAATCAATGATCGTTTTCTTTCATTTGGAAGAAAAAAAAATAAAAAATGCTTCCCATCAAAATAAAAAGTCGATAAATTAAAATCAATTTAGCAGTTAGGACCAGAAAATGAAATACTCACTGTGGCAACCGCAGCAACCTCGTGATCCTATTTTGATGAATGTCGCCATCTTGAGCGCAAACCTCACTCAAACTTCGCAATCTTACTTCGAATTTTATCGTCAAGAAGTATGCTGCTGGCTTGAACATCATCCCTTCAAGAATACAAACAAATAAATGTCATCATTATGAGGAGAGATTAAAGGGCCAAAAACAGCAATACAGAATTTATCAAACCGGGCTGGGATTAATAATATTTGTTCACTAGAATAGAATACTAATGTGGTATGTTTCCAACTTGAACTCTTTAATATTTCTACGTCGAACCGCTTCTTTCATACAACATAATCTAAATCCAATGAAGAACATAAATTAGCTCAAAACAAAGGTTGAACAAGTGAGTGAGAACTAAAATGGGAAAGAAAAAGAAATTATTGCCAACTACACTTCACACAACAGCTCCAGTTGCAATTTTGAGTCTAATACCAACAAGGTTCAGCTCGAACACAGTTGTTAGATAGCTGGGTTCTTAAGTATGCTATCCAGGGTTTGATCCTTGACCGCGTGTATAAAAAGGCTTTGTTGTGAGATTATGTACCCACTTCGGTTATCTCTCTGTCTAGAAAGAATTAGTCTCCGGCGTCCGAGTGAGAGACACTCTTGGTTATAAAACCAAAAAGAAAAAAAAAATTGAGTCTAGTTATCAATCCAACGACTTTAAACTGTCGTCTGAATTTGTTTTCTTGAACAAAGAACTCAGACAAGTTTCCGTTTGGAATGCATTTATAAACAAGGAACTTTTCATTCTCATTCTCCAGGCAATGCCCCTAATAGAGGGACCAATCTAGGATATGTGAAACCTTGCTAAAAAGCTCCAATTCCGACATATATATTACCATACTTAATAGGAGTGAATGACATTGCTACAGTAAAATGTGGTCGTCCATGCTCATATTTACCATACTTAATAGGAGTGAATGACATTGCTACAGTAAAATGTGGTCGTCCATGCTCATATCATATCATACTTAATAGGAGTGAATGACATTGCTACAGTAAAATGTGGTCGTCCATGCTCATATCTGCCCTTGCTTTCCTTCCCTGAAAATGTATACAAAAATATATAAATATACACACTAACACACCACTATCACTAACACACATATATATTATACAAAAGTATATACACTAAAAAAATTTAATATAAAAAATATATACAAAAATATATAAATATACACACTAACACACCACTATCACTAACACATATATATATTATACAAAAGTATATACACTAAAAAACAATTAATATAAAAAACTAAAAAAATTTAATACACTAAAAATTTAATATAAAAAATATATACAAAAATATATAAATATACACACTAACACACCACTATCACTAACACATATATATTATATACAAAAGTATATACACTAGAGATTTTGAGGGTGATTCGAATTATGGCCTCTATTTCATTTCGGGTTTATTGTTTCGTTTGGGTTCAGGTGGGTTTACTGAAAAATAATTATTTTGATTTTTTGCCGGTGTGTTTTTGGGGGGTTTAAATCCAAATTTGGGGAAAATCTTCTTCTGTTGGTAGGGTATGTATCGCTATTTTTCCAGGTTTAAGCTTTCAAATTTTATGTTGTTATTAGCTTTTGGCTTTTATAATTCTCTTATTATTGTTCTGCAACATTTTGGAGATTGAAAATCTGAACCAGAGCTCAAAGTTCATTAATCAATGCTAAATATGACATCATAGATAGAGAATAAATAGTAATCTCTAGCTCACCCTTCAATTGCTTGTCGCCAATCTTTGATTGTTTACGGCAATTGGCCTTCATTTTCTTTGATGTAATTTGTTATATGTGTTTTGGGTGCTTCATTAGTCATTTTATCAGTTAAATGCATGTTACACAGGGGTCTTTTGTCGTACGTCACGGTAAAATTTTGCTTCTTCTTGGTTATCCGAATTATTACTGCTTTTGTGCTTCTTTTACCCAGTATTTAATATAATTTTGGGATTTGTATTTGAGGAATGGGGCTAGGTTGTTGAGAATTGGTAGAATAGTTTAAAGGGTGGTTTATATTTCATTTTCAGAATTATGAACAGCTCTCGATTTGTGGTACTTCAAGAAACTCATTAGTTGCCTGAAGTTTATTTTGTATGCTCTTTTGGAGTAGTGGATTATCATGTAGCTTTAAATTTTATGGGTTACTACCGATGTTTTTCCATCTAATTAAATACAATTTTCATCCTAAGAGGTAAAACTTATAATGTTTTTATATTCTTCTTCTTGGGGGCTTATGTATTTAATATAATTTTGGAATTTTCTGTATTCTACAATGGGGTTTTCTGATTTCCGTGTAGGGCATGCTGTTGTCATTGGAGCTGCAGAATTTGCGGAAAACTTTCTTCAGTTGTTAGGGTATGTCTTGATGTTTTTGTGAATTCGTTTATTTTTTGGTTGTAAGCTTCTTTGGCTTTCATGTGATTAGTGGTGCATAAGTTTACAGATTTTATGTTATCTTAGTTCTTGGACTCTACAACTCTGTCACTGGTCACGTGGTTATCGTTTTAGATATATGTTAAATGATACCTTTCCAGTTATAACCATCATTTCAAAGATCAATTTTCGACTTGAGTTCATTCAAATCTAAACTGATTATTGTTAGTTATGTACAGTTATTTGAGAGGATGTGAATATATTGCAAATCTAAACTTGTTTCTAGAATTTAATTAGATAGCTATTTATAGGTAAACAGATCTCTTGCAAGTTTTGGGGTGGATCTTATCAGATTGTTCTCTTTGGAGATTCAAATCTCTGATTTTGATTTTCGAATAATGGCACTTCTCGAGGAGAAGAAACGCAACTCTTTATTTTCGAGAAATTTCGTTTCGAGCAGAGAAAACAATAGTAGATTGTTCTGTAACACTTTGGAGATTGAAATATCTGATTTTGATTTTCGAATGATGGCACTTCTCACGGAGAAGAAACGAAACTCTTTATTTTCGAGAAATTTTGTTGTGAGCCCAGGAAACAATCGTAGTTTGTGAGGAAATCTTGCAATTTCAAAATTGCCCACCAGTTTCGGTTCTTTGAAACCAAAAACAATTTCAGACTTCTCGGTGGAAGAGAAATGAAACTTAAAACCTTGGTTTCTGAAACAAATATATTGTTAAATGCTTGGATATAATTATCTCGACAATTTGTTGAGAGAGTTTTGATTTTGCGGGTACTCTTTCTTTGACTTGAGTCTATCACATACGATACTATTATTACTGTAAATTTATTAGTTGGTAAAACGTGATGTTTGTTATAATTAGGTCCCATACTCTTTTTCTCCAGTCTATAAAAGTGCAAGTTCTGTGCTAAGAATAATAATTTCTTATTTGCTTAATGTATAGTTGTTTTTTGGGTGCCTCAGATTTTGGAATAATCGGATTCTTGGTATTTTTTTTTAATTATATTTTTTTCAATGTCCAAATTTTAGCAAAAACTGCTATCTGTCGCATTTCTCCCACTGCCGACGACCTGTTTTAGCCCACTACAGGTTTGTTTATTTTGTGTTCATATCAGTATAGGTTTATTCAGTTTTGTTTGTGATTTAATTTTGTATTAGAATTTTGTTTTTGTTTTTACTTATTTATGTTCTGGTGAATAGTTAGACTATCGTATTATTTGGTAAGTACATGGAGGCAGCAATATAGATAAATTAGGTTCTACTAAAGTGGACCATATTCTACAAATATATATTTATAACTAGCTAGTCAATCATCTATGTAATTGTTATGTACCCTTTTTTGCGTTTGACTTGCACGTTTGATTCATACCATTGGGTTTCGTTTTATATTGTTGATCATGTGGTATCATGTCAACCCAAGCACTACAACCGCACATTCCTTAATATAATGACAATATATAAAATGAAATGAATCGTGATGTGTTTGTTATGCACACCAATTGAAATTATAATGCATAGCTACTATAGATAACATTTTATATAAAGTTAATTTATCTGTGTGAATCGAACACACATCAATGCTTTTAATATTGTTCTTCTATTTCGCTTCTAACAATTTCACAATAATAATATTGTACTCAAAATAAAATTCACAAGAAGAAGAAACACAAAATAATGGACTATATGATCATGATCACATCTAAAGAAGATAATTATACCCAAGGTTTGGCTTAGTTTAGTAATATCAGCTTCCACTTTCATGCGAGAGGTTTTGTGTTTCAATTTCAAATTGTCACAAGTTGTGACATTTTTTCTCCTTTTATTTGAAGTCTTATATAGGGTCCGTGTCGCCATGATTAAAAACTATCAACCCTGATTTGTCGGGTCAGGTTTCTTGATAAAAAAGAATTATATTCCAAACATTGATAAACACGCACAAAGTACATATCTTAGAATCCAATTCAAGTTATCCATAGCTTCCTCTTAACTTCCATTTGAAGCACAAAACGTCCCTTTTATATAAAGTTAATTCAAAATCACTATGCCCTACAAAAAATAATTTACTTTGCATTGTCACTCTCTAATGGTTGTCTACAATCTTGTGGTTTTTGACTTAAATAATTAAAAATAATTGTAAATATATAAAAATTTTAGAATCCTAAAACTCACAAAGACCTCTCATTATCTAAAAATACAATATGCAAGTATTCAGTCACAAAATATTTTTTTTCTTCAAATAATCGATATCATGCTAATCTAATTTTAACGAATTTCACATAAAGAACAAAAAAGTTATAATAAAAAAACCCATCTATTTCTCCGACAACATTAATTTCATGATTATGGTCCCAATTTTACATGGTATTTTATAACCTATGTGATGACAATAGGTTGGCTCAAAGTTAGCTCACACTTATTACGAACTTTGGACTTGTATCCTTCCGGCTCACACTATCCATTTTTCTCAAAGTAGTATTCAATAAAATACATAATAAGATATTAATTTATAATAATACACTAAATAAAATTTACGGAAATAAATATATACAATTTTGAAGTTTTATTATTAAAATCATGAGCTTTACGATAATAATTAGTAAACTCTCAATCTATATGAAATGATATAAAAAAGATTGAAAGTCGTTTCAGGGTCTTTTTAAAAAGAAAATTTTACAATAACGTCTGCATTTAATCCACTTAGGTCACATATAAGCTTAGTTCAATAGTAATTGAAAAATTGTTAAAACCCCCTAAAGATAAATTTTAATATCATAAAAACCCATGAAATTATTTTTCAATCCAAAAAACTCATTCTGTCAACTTTTCATTCCAAAACCCCCCAACATGTAGGGTTAATAAATTTATGAACTTAAACACCCTTAGCATCCTAAATTTAAAATTAATCAATTGTAGTTTTTCGAATGAAAATTTAGTGTATGAGGGGTGTTTTGATTGAACAGTATTTTTAGGGATTTATTAGGTAAATCACACTTTTCGTCCAATAAATATGTGTATGTTCAATTTTAGTCTCAATCTTTAACTAATGCCTCACATTGATTGGATACACATTTGTACCGTAAACTTTTATTGAATAAAACAATATGATTGTTTTTCCAAAAAAGTAAAATATGTGTTCAACAATATGAGATTTTAACAATTGATTTCAGATTGAATATTAACTATTAAGTAGTGTGATGCATCTTTCGGCCCTAATTTACAACTACAATTCATTCCACTTTCAAATTGCACTTGTTCAATCAATACCAAATTTCGAAATTGAATTTGCCATAAATTCTTATCACTTATTAGTTGTAACTTGTAACATGGATGATTACCCCCCCCTCCCCCACACACACACATTAAACTTGGATCAATCAGAATTCTTGATCCTGGTCTATAGGAGAATCATCTCTGACAATCAATACTATTAAATAAAATATGAGATTGCTAGAATAACTACTTGTGCTGTCAAATTTGGTGAATTCATTTTCATTCTTAAATTTTGACAAGTACCTCAATCAATTTCTTCATTTATAATATTTTTTCTTTTCTATTTCTTCTCACACATTATGTCTCTCTCTTAGGAAAAAAAATTCATAAAGAATCTCAAACTTCCTTCTTGTCCTCACTATTTTTTAATTGGACGAGATTTAATTCAAGTGGTGAAGTTGATGTTCAAAACATTGAAATATCGAATTCAGTCCCTAAAATAAATGTCTCTTAAAAAAACAGAGGGTCCTAAAATAAAGATGTTTATCGAGTTATATAGTAATCTATCTTACTATACGATTATATATGTTAAGAAGTTGTCTTACTTTACATGTGCACTCAGGCTGTCTCGACCTCGAACTGAAACTCCATATTATTTGGTGAACTGTCCATTTCTTTATGCACCTTTAACCTACGTTTACAGGTTACTATGCGTGCTAATTAGTCGTGTGGCTACGAGAAGTATCTAATCAAATCGTCATAGTATTTATGTTTTATATAGTCAATTGTCTGTTAATTTTATTTTTTTTGTTCAATTATAAGTATATAGAGGATGCACAATAGTGTGCATTGTGCGCTTTAGAATCTCTAAACTGTATTCTTCAACCTTGCTTTTCTCATTGCGACCCAGCTTCGGGCTGGCTACAAGGCGGTTGATAATAATCTTATTATCATTTGTGATGCCATTGTGTGACGGAAATGCGAGGAGTGCGAGTTCTTGCTATGTGGTGATTCTGAAACTTTCTACGCTGACCTAAATCTTTCAAAAGTTTTTGTATTGAGAGCATAACTACTTATCTCTATGATCTAAATTCTAAGTAAGACTTCCACTTTCATGCGAGAGGTTTTGTGTTCAATTTCAAATTGTCACAAGTTGTGACATTTTTCTCCTTTTATTTGAAGTCTTATATAGGGTCCGTGTCGCCATGATTAAAAACTATCAACCCTGATTTGTCGGGTCAGGTTTAAGGAATATAAAAAACAAATCATGTTTTCTTATTTAAAAAATGAAAACTCGAAGATTTTTCCTATTTCTCCCTGATACTTTTGCTATGATCGAACGTGGTCATGCCTTTGGGGTGTCTTAACTGGGTTAGGTTGGGTGGTGCTTGTTTGGTTTTGGCTGCCTATGTGTTCCATGTTTGTAACTGGTATTCATGCGGGGATTTTTTTGTTGTCATGCGTCATTTTGCGGTATATTACCTCTTTGGATTATCGCACCAAAGTGTTTAGAGATTGTTGTGTGCATGGATCGAGATGCTAAGAATCGAGTTCGCCGTCAGAGATATGCAGCACGGTCCACAGAGCAACATCAAGCATCTTTGTTAGGGCGAAGGTTAGTTCGGAGTGCCAAGAGAAAGGCATTTTTAGCTGCTGAGCAAGTGTTAAGTGATGACTTAGTAAGTTGCTCCGTCAGTGTTAGACCCGAACCACTACACGCTTCTACTGAACAGCATGTGGATATCAGGGTGGCTTCTTCTCGTGCGGAGGATCATTCACTTGGTACCCTGTTTCGATTGTTGTAACTGTTCTTTTGGCTATTGGTTTTCTTTTGTTTCGTCTTGTCTTATGGTTTCCTGTTTTTTTGTTCTCCAGACCCTGTTCCCTCCACCCGAAAAAGGAGGAGAAATATGAGCCTTATAGACGATCTGCCCCTTGAGCCGTGGATACTTCCGGATGTAGCTCCTTGTGTCTATTGTAATGCCTTGCGATTTTATCGCGAGCCTCCTGGTTTTTGTTGTGGGGAGGGTCAGGTTTCCTTGGCCCCGCGTGAAATGTTGCCCGGGTTGACCGACCTTCTTATTGGAGAGTCCGAGATTTCCGTTGAATTTAGGCGGCACATAAGGTCTTACAACAATTATCTCGCATTCACGTCCATTGGTATGAAGGCTGATAAAAATTATTGCTGGTCAAACAAGGGCATATACACGCTGGTTGTTCAAGGCATGGTGTATCACTATATTCGCAGCCTGAGGGAGGATGCACCGGCTGCTTCAAATTTAGATTTGTATTTTCATGAGTTTGATGGGCTGGTGCGTACCACCGGTCAGCGTAGCTTTCATTTGAATCCTGACTTGGTTGCTAGCCTTGTGCATATGCTCAGGGACAATCCTTATTGTCGCTTTTTCAGAAGCCTCCGCCACTATACTCCTTTGGTGAATTATACCATTGTGCTGCGTAGTACACCTGCCCTGGATCAGCACACTTTCAACTTGCCTTCCGTTTCTCAAGTTGGCGCAATATGGAAGGAGGCTGATCCATCAAACGAGACCATCACACGGGACATACGTGTTTATGTCAATGAAGATACAAGCCATACAATTAAATATTATTACGGCTGTTATGACCCCCTCCAATATCCATTGTTGTTCCCAAGAGGCGAACCTGGATGGCACTCTCGGATCTCCAAGCATAGGAAACACACTCAACATCCTGTAGTTGACACTGGCCATCATGCGTTTGGAGAGTCTGCGTCATTGATCTCTCCCAATCTTGCTGAATCGGCTGCAGTTCTATTGCAAAATGAAGCTGATGGTATGGTGCTCTTTTTCGATGTTCTGCATTGCATTTTGTACATTGTTTTTTAGACCTCCCTAGCATTGGCTTGCGCAAAATATTATTGTCACCTAATATGTTTTGACCACATGAGTACAAACTGCTCGTACATGTTTCTTGCTTTCAATCTTTTTCCCCCTTCATGTGGATTTCATGCCTTTTGAGTTTTAAAGATGTAAATGAAAATGTGAAAATGGTCGGTTATTGCTTTCGATGAGCAATGCAATTTCCTTGCAGTTTTTCAAAATCTACTACTCATTTGTGGTAACACATGTAATTAGAAAATCACTAAAGAAGTATTTCCTAATTGCCTTTAAACTATTTATGGTATAAAGACATTTTGTAAAGTGCATTTTTAATTTCCCAAGTAATCCATTCTTTGGACTGTCTTCGTAACTTGGCTTCCAATTATTCTTTAAGAAAATATGGCTGCCATTATTCTATAAATCAGTTCCCAACCAATTTAAAGAATAAAACGGAATGGTTATAGACAAACTTCAATTGATTTACAATATGATTTTAGGCTACTCAACTTTAATAAATAGTAGTATATAGATATAATCTTTAAGCATGCGTATACATGTGATGTAAATTTTATGTGGATATGTAGAATGAATAAGCATCCAATTGAAATGTATGATATTGCCCAGTTACAATTACCAGCTAAATTATACCTTCACTCTGCTTACTTCTAATCCATAATTTATGTATCACAGAATATGCATGATACCATACCATGAAACTTACTTGGCATTTCTTTGCATCGGCATTTAATAAGGTTTATCAAGTAAGTTATTGCATTGCAATATAGTTAATAATAGAGTAAAACCTGCTAGACCTTACACACCTATTCACTCTCACATCACTTTACCTGGAGTTTTCCATTAAGTAACTGATCAAATTAAACAACAATTAAAGTGTGTTGAGTAGGTGGTTGTGTTTCAATCAGGAAATTGCTTTACCCATAATCACAAGGTACTGATTAAAATTTGGATCTCTTTTCTTTCAGATAAATATATTAATTTTTTTTTGGTAAGGTCAATATATGAAAATATATAAGACCCTATAAAAGTCTTAAATCAACAAGACTACTTTTACAATATGTTTATTTCTTTAGGAAAAACTTTCATGGTTACAAGAATAGTTTGATAAATTATGACGTGGATAATTCTTTCTGTTAATGATTAAGGTATCATCGTTATGAATTTGACGAAAAATTAAATTTTGTTTATTTAGCTTATCTCATTTTATTGAGGGAAATATGGCGTAAATCTTAGCTTGTCTCATTTTTTTCATAAATTCCCTTGGGAAAAGCTGTTCTAAAAAAAAGCTATCTAGGGAATTATGGCAAATATGCTTATTGAAAGCTCCACGTGAGTATAAAATCAAGGTATTTACGTTTTTTTAGTATTGATTGTATTATCCCCCTTTCATTTTTTATTTTGTTCAGTTTTGTAAACTAACAAGTATTATTTTGACTCCACCAAAATAGTAACCTACCAAGTACTAACTCCAATGTGTTTCCCCATCTTGAAATATTCTTCTGCATCATTGTTTTTTTTTACTTTGTGAATTATTTCCTGACCACGAAAGCTAGCCTGATTCTTGTTCTTCTGTCATTTTTTCAGTTTTAGAAGATGGTAGTGAGCGGGGATCTTATGTGTCACTTCGCCAATATTATTGTTACTTGTTTCAGTTACGTCCTCGGGATAAATCTTATCTGCTTCACTTTGGAAGATTATGCCAGCAGTTTGTAATTGACATGTATATTAAATTGGAGACTCAGCGCTTGGATTATTACAGGTCAGAGCAGCGACAACTTGATATGCGCACAGATACTTACCAGAGCGTCGTAGATAGTATGTCAGTGGATGGTCAGAATAACCCTAACGCAGTTGGTCGACGTTTTGTCTTGCCTTCCTCTTTCATTGGGGGTCCTCGGGATATGCGACGGCGCTATGTCAATGCTATGGCTTTGGTCCAAAAATTTGGCAAGCCTGATATCTTCCTTACAATGACATGCAATCCAGCGTGGCCAGAGATTGCAGATTCGCTCTTGAAGCATGAACGTGCCGAAGACCGACCTGATCTTCTTGCAAGGGTATTCAAGGCAAAGTTGGATGAAATGAAGAATGATATTGTTAGGAAGAAAGTGTTCGGGTCCGTGGCTGCGTATGTCTATGTAGTAGAATTTCAAAAGCGTGGATTGCCCCACGTACACTGGCTTGTGATTTTAAATCCTTCACACAAAATCTTGACGGCAGATATATACGATGGCATAATATCAGCAGAGTTGCCCAGTGCGTCCTCACATCCATTCCTTCGGTCCTACGTTATAAAACACATGCTGCATGGGCCGTGCGGGGATTTGAACCCAACGAATGTTTGCATGCGCGATGGCAATTGCAAGAACCACTACCCTAAAAAATTCATTGCCACAACGCATATTGGTTCGAACTCTTACCCCATGTACAGGAGGAGGGAGAATGGGGATTTTGTGGTTGTCAGAAAATCTAGACTTGATAATAGGTGGGTCGTTCCCTACAATCCGTACTTGCTGGCAAAGTACAACTGCCACATCAATGTGGAGATATGTTGTGATATAAAGCTTGTAAAGTATTTGTACAAGTATATATACAAAGGACATGATAGGGTTGCTTATAACATTGTTGGGGATTCTGATGCACAAGCAGACGATGAAATTCGTAATTTCCAAACTGGCAGGTGGGTAGCAGCTCCGGAGGCCCACTGGAGAATATATGGATTTGCCCTTAGCGACATGCATCCTCCTGTTATTGTTCTCCAGGTCCATCTGGAAAATCAACATGTAATCAGGTTTGGTCGACAGGCTCCCTTGCTTGACATTATTACTAATCCTCTCTCTCAGCGAACAATGCTAACTGAATTCTTTAGAACAAATGCTCTTGATAGAAAAGCACAGCAACTCAACCTGTTATATAGAGAATTTCCTGAGCATTATGTGTGGAACAATTATGCGCGGTCTTGGTCTGTACGTGCCAAAAAAGAGGTGGTTGGTCGCTTGGTTACAGTCAATCCTTGTGAAGGAGAACGTTTTTTCAAGCGTATTTTACTTAATAATATTCGGTGTCCACCTTCGGCTCAATTCCTGCGAACAGTTAACGGTCTTGAATATCCTACGTTTCGTGAGGCTGCACTGCATCTGGGATTATTAGAGAACGACTCATATATTTCGGACTGCTTAGAAGAGGCTTCTTTACATCAGATGGCTCCCAGTCTTCGTCGCCTCTTTGCCACTATTTTAGTTTACTGCGCTCCAGGTGATCCAGTTCATCTCTGGCACTCATTCCATCTACAACTTTCTCAGGATTTCAGCAAACAACCACACGTCAGTGATGCTGTAGCTCAACAAAAGGCTTTACAATCCATACATTGTATCCTGCAATCAATGGGAAAAAGTATAAATGACTACTCTTTGTCTGAACAGTCCATTCGACTAACTGAAGAACAGAAATTCTGCACCGAAATAGCTAGGGAGAAGTCAATTATCGTGTCCCCGCAAGACTTGATTTCAGCATCTATGCTAAATGCTTGTCAAAGGGAAGCATTCGACTTGATTATTTCTGCCTTAGATGGTGATGTGGGGGGCGCATTCTTTGTTGATGGCCCTGGAGGGTCAGGGAAGACTTTTCTCTATAGATCTATTCTTGCATATGTGCGGTCGCATGATCACATAGCTTTATCAGTTGCCACATCTGGTGTAGCTGCCTCTTTGTTACCAGGCGGGCGCACAGCTCATTCGAGGTTTAAATTCCCTCTCGAGTTTGATGATAATGCTAATTCAAAGCTTAGTAAGCAGAGCAGTTTAGGGCGATTGATTAAGGTGGCCAAATTGATAGTTTGGGATGAGGCGACAATGGCGAACAAATGTGTTGTCGAGGCGCTGGATACATTACTCCGTGATGTCTGCGATTCAGATTTACTTTTCGGTGGTAAGGTTGTTCTGTTTGGCGGGGATTTTAGGCAGACACTCCCTATAATTGTGGGAGGTTCTCGCGATGATATGGTTGGGGCCAGTCTTGTTAGTTCATTTTTATGGCCTTCAATCCGAAAGCTTAGGCTACATGTCAACATGCGTGCCCGTGATGATCCTATGTTCATTGATCTCTTGCTCAGTATCGGTGACGGTACCCATCCTTGTGTCATCGATGATATAATACAATTGCCATCACATCTGTGCATTCCTTTTGTCAATCCTGCCGACTCATTAAGTCAATTAATCAACTGTGTATTCCCTTCTTTTTACTCTGACACCGCTGATCCATTTTTCGTTGTCAGTCGTGCCATATTGACACCGAAGAATGATATTGTTGATGATATTAATGCACAACTTATAGAGAAATTCCCGGGACTTCCTGTCGAATATATGAGCTTCAATAAAACTGATGATCCAGGGCAGCAGAGTGAATATGGAGATTACCTAAATTCAGTTTCTGTTAGTGGGTTACCTCCTCACCATCTTGTGCTAAAGCTAAATTGCCCAGTGATGTTACTCAGAAATTTGGACCCATCTGAGGGATTGTGCAATGGCACACGCCTTATTGTTTGCCATCTAGGCCCTCGTTTGATTGCAGCTAAAGTGGCTATAGGAGACTACAAAGGTCGGCACGTATTCATTCCAAGAATTCCCCTGCAAGCTTCTGATAAGATAAAGTGTCCCATTCCTTTCAAACGCCATCAATTTCCACTGCGGCTGTGCTTTGCAATGACCATTAATAAGGCTCAAGGACAAACATTGGACTATGTCGGAATCTATTTGCAGGAACCTGTTTTTTCCCATGGTCAATTATACGTGGCCATCTCAAGGGCCCGCACCTCCTCTAACGTGAAAATTCTCATACGCCCAATCTCGCACGATGATACTCATTTACCTCTTCATAGTACCAAAAATATTGTTTACCCTGAGATATTTAAGCTATCGTCTTGTTGATGTTAAGTGTGTCAGTCGATACCTTTTGTTGTCAACGTGTTGTTTATGTGTTAGTTAATATGATTGGAACGGTTGTTTTCAATGCAACTTCTATTTTTCGTGCTTGGATTTTCTGCGATGTCTGTGTATGTGCTGTATTCATGTAGTTTAGACAATGTTTCATGCCTTCTTGTGTTATACTTTCTTCTATGATGTTCAGATGCAGTCCAATTTGGTCTTCATTGCTGACGTTACGCCTTCAACCCCCACGTGGAAGGTGAAAGTCCGGGTGGAGGAGAAAATGCAGCCCCGCCAAAGTACCACAAGTCCCACCAAGTACCAAAAAATTATATTAGCAGATGAAAAGGTAATTTTTTAACCGTTATCATAAAATAGAACCGGTGTGCGCTTTTTTCTCTCTTGCTTGTTATTTGAACCATTCGTGTGTTTCAATTCAGGGCTCAAAGGTGGTTGCCACTTTGTATCAGCGTGACATTAATACTCTTGCCAACACGTTGCTGGTTCATAACACATATATTATATCTAGGGCGCGCGTTAATCCTATTGAAGAAAAATATAGGATCATTGATAATCCATACCAGTGGATTATAAACTCTAAAACCGCTATATTGAAGGTCGATGATGGTTTTACAGCGAGTTCTGAAAATGCATCGCTCTTCACTCGTTTATCAGAACTACCATCTCTCGTTGGGAGCAAATCTTTAATTGGTAATGTATTTTGGGGATTTTGCATTTGTTTACTCGCTTATTATTTATCTGTATGTGCAGTTTAACCACTATGCCTTCCATTACTTTCATTGCTGACTGATTGCCCACTGAGTTGGTGTTTTTGTAGATGTTCTCGTGGTTGTTATTGACACAATGCCCCAACGCACTATTGTTTCGCGTGGGAGGGATATCACTGTTCAGGACCTGGGTGTCATCGATTCAGAGTCCGTAACTGTACATTCTTTTGAATTATGCTACAGTTTGAATTGAAATATCATAGATTTAATGGTCTATTCGTGTCTATCAGTTTAAAACCATACGCCCTGACACTTTGGAGTAATTTGGTTGAAGACTTCGGGACGAAGCTCAAAGTAGACTCCCATAATATGCCGGTCGTTAAATTCACTAGGTTTATAGTGAACACTTATTATGGTATATATTAAAGCTCCTCTGCTGTTTATTTTAATATGTGTATGATATTTGCGTTGTTCATATTGTGCATATTCTCCGTTGCTGTTTATTTTAATATGTGTATGATATTGGTATTGTTCATATTGTGCATATATTTTCACTTCAGGAATTTCTTTAGGGTCAACGGCTTCGTCTGGTGCCATTATTAATCCCCCCATACCTGAGGCTGCGAAGCTTACTGCATGGTAATGTCATTGTTCATCAAGTTCATGTACAAACTATTTAATCATTCATTTGAAGTCAGCATACTAGCATTTACATTATTTGCACGTTGAATGCGTGTTTGATCGATTGTGACTGAGATGTAGGAAACGAAAAAATGTTGACGTTCTGCGCGAAATTGCTGTCAACCGAAGTTATCTCTCAAGATCAGGTGCATCAACTTCTGCAAATTCCGTTAAGTTAATGGATATTAGTTCACTTCTGAATTCGACAGAGGTATATCATACACTTGCATTAGTTTATTTATTATGTTAAAAATGAATCTGTCCGGAGGCTTACTAATTAAATTTATTGATATGGTCCATCTCTTGTGGTCGTTAAAAAAGATGGGGAAAACGCGGGTTGAAGCCTATGCAAAAATTACAGATATGGAGCAACGATGCTTCTACGTTGCATGCGACAAATGCCCATCCTCTACGACTGCTGAAGTAGGGTGGGAATTTGAGTGTTCTCGTTGCCAAGAACTGCACGTTGCAATTCCCAGGTCAGACATATCACATATGTGTATTAAGTTCATGATTGGGGCTGTCATAGGTTATTGACTATAGAAACTTCAGGGCTAAGGTATCAATCATGCTTTATGATAAAGACGCCGATGTTGATGCATTTGCATTGGTGAAATTGCTGAAAAACTGCTTAGGCGTAATGCGGCGGATTGCATGAATGATCATTGTATGGTGAGTGGTCTCTGACTGGTTTCAGCTATCAAATTGCCTATCATATCATAGCTGACATTTACTAACTTTCAGGGGCTCAATGGTTTCATGCATTTTGCAAACGAACAACTCAACAAGAAGGCCTGCGTTTTCACTGTTAGGAAAAAGCACATCTTGCGAAAGCATGGTGAAGAGGACCAGTATATAATCACAGATATTATCGATGAAAATGAAGACATGACAATGACTGACACACCTGATCTTGGACCTGGTAAAGATGATAAGGGCAAAGCTGTTTCGCTCACTCAGTTATCACCTTTGCACGACTCTTAGAGGGTTCGAAATCAACTACCCTACTGGCAAGGCCATACATCTTCCTACCTCAACTTTATCCATCAACCATTTTCCACATCCTCAGATATTTATTTAAGTTTATAAATGTGTGCAGGTGTGGCCCACGCAGGTAACCTGATAGCAGCAGAAGCAAAGCTTAGCTCTACGCCTGCTGGAACTCAAAGTCACACTCTCAACCTTGTTTCTTCCACTACAACTACAAAGAAGCTGTTTGATAGTGGTTGGCTCTGTGTCTTCTTTGAGATTACGACATCTTTCATGATTTTTTTCCCTTGTCTAATTTATACGTTCCACGTTGCTCAGATAAACTGGTTTACAAGGATAAGGTTCCTCCTTGCTTGTCGTCCACCACAATGTGTGCTCCCACAGAAGAACCTATACCTTGCGATTCAGACGTTGATGTCAATCCGCTTGTTGAAAAAGGCCCTCGCAAATTAATACTTCCTGGTATGCACTTACGTTTTATTGCACATATTCTTGTAACTGTTGTTTTCCTTAAAACATACCCACTTATATAGCTTTCGCTGGATTTGTGTAGCTGATTCCGATGATGAACATGTACCCATCATACGGTCTTCCAAGCGGAAAAGGACTTGATGTTAGGCATGAATCCAATGTAAATAACCACTCCTTAGGCCATGGAGTTGGATTTTTTTTTGGGTTTTTTTTCCAAACTACTATTTTTCACCTCACTCTTTGGATTAATAGTGTTGTGTATCCATCTGCAATAATACTCGGTTAATTATTTGTTCATGCTTTTGGCCTTTGAAATGCAATTATCGAATGCTGCGGTCTTATTCACTATGGATGTTGCTTTGAATTTGTTTATGTTAGTTTTACTAATTGTTAATTAAAATGAACTGGGTGAGAACTTTTTGGAGTTGATTCATTTATAAATTTCGTTATGAAACATCTTGGCAAAGAATGTGAAATTAAGTGCCCTTGTGCAAATTGCTTGACCTCGTACATTCATATTCAAATTAAGTACATTGTTGGATCAAATTGATATTTCGAACTACTGTAAAATTATTGTGCAATTTTCATTCTACTCTTATTATAGGGTAAGCCCCTTTTATGAAACGAATTTGCACATTTTTGACGCGGTACCTTCATACGCTCTAATTGATGCCCTCTTATACACACCAATTACATCATCAAAAAATTGATTAACACAGAAATATTTAGTGTATCCAACTCAGTTGTTTGCGACAACACGTACAAAATGTAGCTTAGCTCGCAATCAGAACTCGAGAAGTTGAATATCGTGACCTCTTTCAATGACTCCAATCCCATTGTTTGCAACTTCCAGTCCTTTACGTAGTTGGATACACTAATGCCCGCATTTTCCCATGGTGCACCCTACACATGTTAAGTCAATTACAATTTTATTTTAGAAGACCAAACAAAAAACGTGTTTAATAAACCATGTAATAACTAATAAACCACAAACAATAAAACTTAAAATATTACCACCAAATCGACTTTAAGTTTATTCAAGCCTGTACATCTACTGATGAGCACCAATGTGACAGCAAGATTGTCAAGCAGCTTCGAAGACCTGATCTCTAGACAGTGCATAAACAAAAAAATACCTCGCCATAATGCGATGTAGAGACTCCACATGCGCCAACCTCTAACCAAACAATTAAAAAAAATCAAAAAAACTTCTTAAAAGCATTTGCACTTATTCAAACAATGATATATATATACCCTAACAAAATCAACCGGCACACGTGCTCGTTCGCTGGACAGCAATTCTTTCGTCATTTTTACAAACTCTCGAAGTAGTCGATATGTTGAGCAAGTTGATCCGATGTATTGTACATGACGGTGTAATCCACTGTAGAGAACGAGCTAACGGCCCCATTACTTGTAAATGACGGGACCCTGTTCATCTTGTTTCAATAAAATAACAAGGACATCTACATTGGGGAAGTGTACTTTATATCACATTCCTGGGCTCGATTGAATGCCATCTTGAATATTTTACAGAAGGCAAATATGCCTGAAATTCTGTTAGTCCTCTAAAATCACAATTGAATAACTGCAAATCATTCAACTGAGGACACCATTTTCAAGTCGTAAAGAAAATGTGTTATCATACAGCACAATGTACTTCAATATGAGTCTTTTTAAATTTCGTAAATTATATCTATCTTCCCACCTAACAATGTAGTTCGGTAGATATAATTTTAACTGAATAACAGTTTGTGAGAAAAAACAGACCGTTGGGGAGTGAAGTGGATAACCGACCGACTAATTTCAGTATGCGCACAGAATGATCTATTCCAAAAGCCACCCACTCTTGCCTTATCGAATGCAATGCCTCGGCCCCCATTGGTAACTCAAAGCTCAAAGTTTCAACCACACTTTCATTATGTTCAAGTATAGTGCGATTAACAAAATGAATAAAATCTAAACCATGATAACCCCTTTGTTCGAAACGGTTAATATCGAATAAAAGAGTAGGGATGGAATACCAACAATGTTGAAATATTTTGATAAAAGACCTAATCGGGCAGCCTCCACAAGCATGCATCCCTTGATAACCTTCCCATAACATGAAAAATTATATCCTCACAAAGGAAACTAAGTTATTATTAGAAATTGTACCTCGTTCCATGGTTGTTATATGAACTAACCTGTTTATACTCTGTTTCTACTTGTGCAAGATGATCCCCTGAATTCCCGTTTATACTGTTCTACTCGTGCAAGATGATCCCCTGTCTCCCCGTTTATATCTCCTCTTTTTCGTAGAAGATGATCCTAACAAATATTCCCTATTATACTCTGAAAATTCTTTGTAGGGTTTGGTGGAGGAAGATATTGTTCAATTTGATCCTCACTAACTTTAATTAACCTGAATTATACTTGATACTCACTAACTTTATTTTATACTAACTTTAATTAACCTTTATCAAGGATAGGAATTTCAAGATCTATCAAACTTTTCATCGAGATAAGGAAACAACTTTAGGGTACAAAAAATTTATTATTAAACAAGCACATTATTAGACATTACTTAATGATAGATAATCTTTTTAAAGTTAAAAAGACACACGACTCTTAGAATTTCTACATTAATTTTTAAAATTATAATTGAATATTTTTTATATTGATTGTTTAGGGTTTGGGAAGTCTTCTTTGTTATGATTCTTAGTGGAGTTAGTGGTTGATTAGTGGAGATAGTGGTGTGATTAGTGGGGTAGTGGTGTGATTCGACAGACTGTAATTATGGTGTAGATTTTTGTGGGTGACCACCGAACATAGATCCTTGCTTGGTTCTTGAGCATGTGCATTGTAGAAGACATTTTAGA